>JAANDH010000970.1:54999-75627 GCA_011799765.1 Nymphaea thermarum
GATAACAGGAAGACTGAAACTGAGAACGTCTCTGCTGTCGGCACCCATGGCTGAAGAAGAGGACGACGGCTTGGCTTCCCACGAGCGGGTATGATAGAAAATGGGTATTCGTCCAATATGAGAGATTTTGAAACGGATCGCACGGTATAAACCATGCTCCCTTATCTTTGTTTTCCAACTATGTCTCGATTTACAGGAGGAAAAAAATGAGAAACTACATTTCTCTCTTTCCTTGAAGACAGAAAGAACTAGAGCACGAGCACCACATTTCATTCCAGCAAAAAGCAATCATGCGTAGTCATATTTAGGCATGTTTATCATTCAATCATGCAGACATATATATATATCTATATCTATAAACAGTCAAAGTACATGGCTTCACGTTGCGTTCAAAGCTAGAAATCCCCATACCTCTGAAAATCTGAAATAAACCTTGGTAGCAACACCTTCTCTCTGCGCGAGGATCTTTTCCAGCAGCCTCCAATCGCAGAAACGAGGGTCTCTTCCTCACTTTCTCTTTCTTTCTCTCAACTCTCTCAATCTCTCTTTCTATCGTTGAGTCTTTTCCTCTAAGAAAACAGTTAATGAGTGGTTAGTTGTCGTAAAATGTGATTAGATATGTTCTTATCTCCAACTTTTCCACATTTGTCTCCTTTTGATAAACTTGACAATTTTTAAAGAAAATGTGGGTCTTACATTTCTGTAACGACCCGACCCACTCCCGGGCTCGAGCCCCTGGTCTGGCAGATCCCAACCCGCCCCCTAGCAGTTTCGGCTCCAAACCTAAAAAGGCTAGGAACCAGGACAATCTTCTCATCAATGACCCCTTTTATATGCCCTTGAAGATCCCTCACAATCTTCAATACGAGACTAAACTTTCGGGGTGTTACAGTTTAGATTTTGAGTTTTACCCAACTCCAAATATTTCAGATCTTGGTCATCTAGGTGTCATGTGATTTAACCTCATTCAAGGAAGAATGTTATGGAATATGTAGTCTTTCTTAGGTTCCTGCTGGTGATATCTGCCAAATTCTTCTCATAAGTTGCTCATTGAGTTTACAATGTGACTGTCCCTCTTAAGTAGTATGGTGAATAGTCTTTTAAGAAGCTCATCTCCCAAGTTTTGAATCTGCTAACTCTGCATCATCATCTACTTCTGTCTGTCTCTACTCTCTATCTGCCTATTGAATCTATGATATAAGACAGAGATGAATAGGAACAAAATTCAGATGATAGCTAGCTGGCTAAGAGTTCCACCACTCTATTTTTTTTTTGGTGACCTAGTCCTTGGGCTTCGGGTTCTTTTCAAACAATTCAAAATGATTATATGTCAAATCCCTATATCTGATGCATAGGATTGAAATTTACTCCATTACATGTTATCTGGACCTTGATAGATCTAGTATGTGCTTTGTTTTTGTTCAATTTGCTGGTGGAGGTCTGTACAATTGTGAAGATGGAATTCTTAAGTATCGTATGACACTCTGTGTTGCACAGGCTCCACGTATATTGCACTGGATAATGGTAACACATTCACTCTCTCTCTCAAGAATTCGAACTTATTACTGTAAACCTATGTGTGGTTAAATTAACATGGTGCGTCAGCTTGTTTAAATGCTACTGCTTGTAGCTACTGTTGGCTCTGGTACTTGTCTTTCCTCTAGGTTCTCTTTGTTTTGCCATGTGTCAATTCTTGTCTCTTGAACTGATGCATCTGGAATGACCTTCCTCCATCTTCGTTTGCTTGTTACAGGCTTGGCAATGACCATGCATCAGATTCAGGACAGAGCAAGGATATTTTTTGCTGTCTTCTTCTGGATGTCTCTTTTCTTCTGGGCTTGCGCATGGGACGGGAGGAATAACGGGCCACCAAAGAGTCGCCCGTGGTTCAGAAAGTAGGCTACACTGGTGTATATGAAAATATATGTATTCAGCATCTTAGCTTAGTGTCAATTTTTACCTACAAATGTACTATATTTGAACTATGATTTGTTCATCTATACTCACTACAGTATACTGCAATAAATTCGAAAGGATGGTCATCGTAAGGTTTTAAGCAACTCGTTGATGCTGGAGTTGATTGGTAATGGTACTCGGCTGATTTGCTCAGTTTGTTTTTGGTGCAGCTGCCTCTACGTATCAAATCAGCCTCTTACCGAATTACCCAGGGTGGTCGAGATCTTATTTTTGCTTCATTTAATTATTCTCATAAAATTTTTCTTTTTCTATTTTCAGTTAATTTCTCTAGACCAATTCTCTGCAACATTTTGCAAAATGATTCCTGTCATACTGATATTGATAACATTGTCATATATACGCCATCTCCACTTGCGTAAGCTGGTTTGGAAGACAACAATTGTTTGAGTGTTAAATGGTACAGTTCAAGAAGCTGGTTGGTGCCTATTGCTTTTCATGATTAGGTTTTCAACACTGATTTTCTAAGAGGAAACCAATTTAAGATAGAAATAAGTTCCCTGCAATGGACCAGGATGCAGTTAGCAGAGACCAAACAAAAGTTCACATGATACTTGAAGATGCTTCAAGTGTTGACAAATCTTGACTTGGACCATTTCCTTCATCCACAAATAAGGGATGCAGGCGGATCTGGAGTCTCATTTAATGGTTTCTGTATTTGAGCTACTCCCTAAAACTGAAAGCCGACTATGTCGTCAAGAAAGCTCTATCAATTCCCAAATCTCTATATTTTTTTCGGTAAACCCTTCTTTCATAGGCAAATCTTCATATATAGTGCAAGGCATCTCCTAATGAAGCACTACCGTGCCATGAATTTTAGATGTCATCAGTGAAGCTCCGTTGAACAATTCAAAGAAGTCAAAGGTTCAATCCTTTCTTCGCTGTAAGCCACATAATTAACTTCCGTCCGCAGGTTCATCACCATGGCAATGTACCGTTAAGTAAAGATAAGCTCATTTATATCTTTCTCCGTTGGACGCTCCTGATTTCTGCACCCAATTCCAGTTTGGAAACTCTGAAGTGGCTCATAGCAACTAACCTTCCATGTCCATTTTGCCAGTCTATTATCTGATCTTGAAGACGGGTGCCGATCATGCCTCAATGTGATGAATTACTTCTTCAGCTAACCAGGCCTTCGATGCTTAGTTCTGCAACGTAATTATTCATGGCAGATGTGAAGCTTTAAAGATCAATCAAGACCTACTGCATATACTTGGTTTCCTGAATCTTGTAAAGCTTAATTTTTTAGGACAAAGTTATTCCGTGTAGAAGCAGAGCATTTTAAGGTGCTTGAGCCGATATCCGATCCGTCAAGCAGACAGTAGAAACAAAAAATTCTCCCTCCATATATTATATGGGGTCTCACCAAGATAAAATAATAATAACAATAATTAAGAAAAAAAGGAAAGGGAAATATATCAATCCCCGATGGGGCCATGCCCACCAAAGCAAGTGCTATGCTTGCCGTTCATTCTTGCCAGTCTGCAGACACATTTAGAATGAGAACAACCGGGTGATGGAGAAAGCGGCGGGATTATTACTTTGTAAGCTTCAATGGTGGTGCAATTTCCTTTCCTTTTCACGAGGCAGCCATTATTGGGAGCCCACTGCGGTTTTAAGGATGTGTCCAGGCACAGTGATTTTGATGGGATGCTCGGTCCGGAATAGTCAGCGTTCCACTTGTCCAGCTGCAGAATTGTAATTGGAACTTGGCGCAAGAAACAATCATTGTTAATGAACAAAAGCAAATGACGTAAAACTACTGATCAGATTCAGAGGCCAGTTCGCTTCTTCTACCTCCACCTTCAACTACTCTAGGCTTCACGGGAGGATTCCAGAAAGATATGCAAGCAAATCATATACGGAATCATATTCTTAGATCTACAAGCTCAAAGTGAGTCTCAATGAAAAAATTGTCATCATTATTAGCGCTAATGACGTAAGTCTCTGAAGGTGAACAACAATATGTGAAAAGATCGCGAATTGGCAGATTACTGAATAAGCACTTGTCCGAATACTGAATTTCAGTGGGAAGCTGATCAAATGTCTATCAGCTAATCTCTTGGGTAGTTCTTGAGATCCTTCAGTAGATTGCAGTTGCTCATATTGCAATATATGACAGGACTACAGATTCGTGATCCCTCTAGCAGACTTGAATGTCCTGGCTATACAAAGTCCAACCAAGCTGATCATTTGTCATTTATCATTTATGTTCGGCTCACCAGCTATAAGTTTGAATGAGAGAGGACAAGGGCATGTGAAACAAGAGCACATCTGGTCACTCGGTGGGAGATTCTCTTATTACTAAACGCCAATCGAGATGTAACAGGTATTCCTGCATAAATCCCATCCATAAGAGAGCGAAAGAAAGCAAATTAGGACGCTTGTTGAACCATTTTAGGTGTTTTACCTTAGGAGGGTCGGCCACCGGGAGACCTGTTCCATCGTCTACAACTGCATTTGAAGTGAAGTGGTCGTATTTCTTTTGGCTTATTATAACTTTTAGAAAATACATCACCAAGTCTGTTTGATGTAAATCAGAGGCGCCCAAACCTGAGACCCTGAACTTTGTCTGCAAGCCTGCCTGTGAAATTTGGCCATGACTCAGTTTCATTTTTCTTTCATAGTGGGTCTGTTTCTTTTTCTTTTGTTGTTTAAGATTCAAGATATTTAACCCAGAAATATGAACGCTAATTCTACAGGCTGTGATCCAACACATTGCTCAAATCCTTTCATATCTTCACTGGAAATTTTTTTTTAAAAAAAAGGTTTCACATCGACCCCTTAGGTTGTACAATCACAGCTTCAGCTTGCAAGGAATGACACCCATGAGGTTGAAACTAAAACTGCTGGAATATATGACAACCAAGGCCCACCCATTATTGTTGGTATTAGATGGATCCTAATCATCAACAGGAAAATTAAAGTTGATACATAAGAAACAAGAATTGAAATTGATACATAAGCAACATTAGTTGAGAGGATCTCTAGAATCAATTAGCATGGATCTGATGTGAAGTTAGAAGTTAGAACTGTTGAAAGCGCGTAGCTTCTGGCAGCAATACATTTGCTGGTTAATATGAAATCGATTCCAAGAATTAGATGCTCAGAAGGAATTGCATGGTTTATAGTTTATTTTTCAGCGTATAGTTGGCTCAAAACTGGTGCAACACAAGCTTCCGTTACAGATAATTCCAAGCTTCCCATGATAGAACAGCAAGCTCGTTTGAGGTAAACAGGAATAAGATATATTGCCCAGAAATTAACCACCGTCCAGCTTCCCAGGGAATAAGAATAGATCATGTACTAGTGCATAAAACTCGTGCGTCCATATTTGAGAAATCAGCTTTTGCTAAGTTTTTTCTTCAAACGCTTCGGTCACTTTTGAACACCTGTAACCAAATTTCTCCTAGCAGGCTGCGTTAAATCAATTTCTACAGAATGATTGTCAAATTGGTCTAAGCACCATCCATGAAAACATAGATGAAATTAATAAAAGCTTATTGGAAACTCTATCAGCTTAAGTTAGACTAAGAAAACAAATGTGCAAATTAAGATTTTAACAGCTTGCATCTTGGTGGTCATTACTCTTCACCAAATGCAGGGCTAAACTTCTATCATGGTTTTACTTAGGAGTAGCAGGACCTTTAAATTTCTATGCCATTTTATCTTTTATGAAATTTTTTGGTGGAACTACAGATCGCTTTTAAAAAACAAAGAAGAGCACGTGCATGGGATCAGCTTCATGAGCACTGCCACTGCTGTCCAGCATCCTTAGTCTACTTATTTGATTCGTCCCCTGCAGCATGCAACCTGCTCTCCTGCCTCTTGCTTGTCTTTTGCATGTCCTCACATGAAAGCTGATGGTACATATGCTCTCAAAGGCCAATTGGCTAAACTCTTCTTAGATTCCCAGTATAAGCTAGCTAGCCAGCCATCAATGCTTCTTAGAGTTGCAGAGCCATTCGGTGTTCCTCTTAGACTGATGCATGTTTCTACCTAAAAATCTTCTGAAAATAAAAGAACTTTTGTACAGTAACTGTCACAAAAATTATTTTGGAAACTACGGGAACTGTTCGGACTACCAAGAAAGTAAGAGTAAATGATCTATGTTATTAGCCTAAATGGAAGCACAATCATACCATAAACGGACCGCTTCCTGCATTATATGATTCCACTGCAGCTCAAATAGATCAGAGTAAGTTTTTATATTAAATGTTCTTCGCACCCCATGTTGTATCATTTAGATTCGAATCAAATTTGGTATCTAACACCCATAATTGGTTGACAGTGAAGACGCCGCAGTGGAAAGTTGAAACACAACACGGACCGTCCATTGTCTGACGAAAATGTTCGAGAATCCAAAGCATTCCACACAATTGGCTGCACACCAACGGACCATATTCTCTCTCTCTCTCTCTATAAAGGCGGCTATGTTAAGTTGGACACGTGAACCTTTCTTTCATGAGCACTCACTCTAATTAAGTTGGCATTTCAGTTGCAAATTAAGTTTCCAGTAGAGTTTTGCTTATTGTTTTAGTAAGATTGATCATCATGTAAGGATTCTTCATGATTCATTAACTAATGATCCGTGTTTAATTATCTCACCGGATTTTTACCAAGAACATCCTAAATGACGGTTCTTGAAACGCAGTAAAAGTCATAATCATAGCAATAGTTTCCAACGAGTTACTTTTTCTTTTTTCTAGTCTAAAGCATTTCTCTACGTGCCTTAATGATGTAGACACCCTTAAATGACATTTTAGAAGCAAAATATTTTAAAATAGCGTTTAAGATGTGTTTGGATCATAATCAAAACTAGGTTTATAAAAAATTTAGTTTTAACGTAACAATGTTTTTCACAAGGGAGTGATCATAAAATGTCGTTTTATTCTTGTCACATAAATACATAAACCAAGTTTCAAAATGCGCTGTAATTCTAGGTTTTTATAAAGTTTGGTTTCACAAAACTGTATTCTTTAAGAATGTCATCCAAATGCAACCCATATCGGGGATGAAAGCTTAATAATGTTTGAACTTAAGCCTCGAGTTTCCAGAGGCTTTTATACAGAGAAAACCAGAAAATTAAGGTAAGTTTTCGAATTATGGTCAACAAGATGGGACCTAAGTGAAACGTTTTCTCCGAAGAAAATGAAGCGATGAATGACAAAATTGTTAAGATGCAAGATTCTGCCCGGACTTCCGCTTTATAAGTAGCGGGGCGTCCCTCTTCTTCTGAGAAGCGGGCTTGCCGTGGCTTCTCCCTCTTTCTCTTCCTCTGGGCTCTGAGGAAGAAGATGCTGCTTCGAAGCTCTTCGAGTCCGATTCTCCACTCGTGGGTGGTGGCGCTCTCCAGGGATCCTCTTCCTTCCGATGCCGCCACCGACGCCGTCCGCCCGCTCCGCCAATCCAGGTCCGTGACGCAGCTCTCCTCCTTGCTCCACCTGTCCACCTCCTCGTCCCCCTCCCCTTCCTCCGCCGCTCCGTCGGTGACCCACCACCATTCCACCCCCGACACCGTCTTCCTCCAGCGCGACCGTTTCCGCCCAAGGATCGCAAGAAAAGTGTCGGACTTCTCTTTGAGCAATGACGAGGAGCCAGGGGACTACGATGGGCACGGGACTGCGTCGCATTCCGTGAACCGGTTCTTCTTGTGCTCCGGCTTGGACGAGACCCAAGAACCGGAGGCCGTCCTTTCGCACGGAAAGCTCGACGAGCTCTGTAACGGTTACTGCTCGTTGGAAGCGGACGGAGTAGAGGGCAGAGAAGACCGTAGAGAGGATCAACTTAAGAAACGTGGCGAGGACGGTGGTGCCATCGACGTGAATTGTTCAGGTGGAGGACTCGGAAAGAATGACGGCTTGAGGGGATTCTGTGACGGAGGCAGCAGAGAACGCGAGGAGACTTCCGATTCGGATTCGGGTGCTACGGACGCCAAGTATAGGAAGATGATCGACGCCGATCCCTCCAACTCTCTCCTGTTGAGAAACTACGCTAAGTTCCTCCACGAGGTAGAATCGTTCGTACTTCCTTTTTTCTTCTGATCTTTTCTTTTCTAAACACATGGAGCGAGAGTGCAAATGTTCAAATATTCGTGAGTTAGACAAGAGTACTTTGATTAACGAGTTTGCTTTACTCTTTTCTTATCAAGGCATAAGTATGTTCATGTAGGACTTGCTTAAATATTGTGTTTTGATAAAAGAAAGTAGTGAAATTACTCGGTTCGAATTCTCTAACTAAACTTAGCACTTCTCTCTATTATACAAATAAAAAACCACCTTTTAAGGTGAGAAACATAATTATGCTAGCTTAATTTGGTGCGTCGTCTATATTTTATTTGCTTTTACATTTCAAAAACTGTGAATGCTGTATCATTCAGAAAAGAGTAGAAATGAAGATTAAAATCATTTACTGCATCCCTGTTACACTAACCTCCTTGAATTCTTCTTGCATGTGATGTGCTGTAAAAGGTTGAAGGTGACATGGATAGAGCGGAGGAGTACTATGGACGCGCCATGGTGGCTGATCCCTTTGACGGCGACGTCTTATCTCACTACGCAACGCTGCTCTGGAAGGAGCGCCGGGACTATGCACTCGCCGATACTTACTTCTCTCGCGCTATAGAAGCATCGCCGGGTAATTGGTAATATATTTTCCTCAACTCTTTAACTTGTAGATATCAGTTTGGCTTTCTTGTCCACTTTGGAGTTATAGTACTTCAATGGCTTCGTTTCTGATACTGTTTCTGAAAAATGTAGCTACGTGGTTGGATCTTATGCGAGTTTCTTGTGGGAGCTTGGTGAAGCGGAAGAAGGAGGAAGAATTCCGGAAAAAGAGAGAAGCAGCAGTTGGGCTCACAGTGATTCAGCTCGTCTCGAGGGAGGCGCTTCCATGCCTCTAGTTGCTTCCGGTTGATTAGTTGTTTGACTGTGCTTATATTTCTGGCCACTTTGCTTTGTGGGCATCAAGAATTTTTGCCGTCTTTCGTGGTTCTCTATGGAAACCGCAGCCTGTTTTGGCTCTTGACCTTGTTTGTCTGGTGCGCCCTGTAGATTACTTCTAAGTTTCCTTGTAGAAGCAGTTTCTTCCTTATTTTTCTTCCATGGTGGAATTCGTTTCACATGGAAAGTATAAACTCTTAGCAACAAGGGCCGTCTCTCTTGAACCTTCTTTTGTTTCTTTTGGGGGTTGGATTCTTCTTCTTGTGAAACCCAATCTTCTATTAGTTTAGAGCACTAATAACAAGATCCTTCGTTCAATCTCTCTCTCTCTCTCTCTCTCGGTCCTAAAAGCAGCAAATGATCTATCATGGTGCTTGAAATGTCTTCTTGCTTATATGCGATCAACAATTATGCCTGTTCCTTTGCTTGAATTATTGAGGCTCTTGATTCGACCTTGGTGCCGTTCTTAGCCTTCTTGAATGAGATGTCAGACATGGAACCCTACATCACCTACCGCAGAATTTAATTTGCTTTATTGCAAAAAATGTCAGTCTCAAAATATGATGCCTCAGATTCGGACTACCATCTTTCTTTATCCTCTATCTTATTTTTCGTTTTTGCTTCTTCCTTTGATCTTCACGGAATACCTCAACCTTTATTTTCTTGATTTTAACATGAGTAATTTTATTTAACCTGGTTACTGTCTCGTCAATCTTCGCTAAAGAACAGTAATTCATTATCACGGAATTAACAAACAGACGTGTTTTCCAACAAATTTGATTACTAGTAAAAACGGCTCCCAGATGAAAGTACTAAACCAATTTAGCCTTGATCATCAAAGGGAAACAACGGGAGAAGAAGGGGAAGAAACGAACAAAAGATTCCACGACATTGTCAGATGTGAGCATCGCATCGTGGAGCATTACCATCTCCGAACTACTACGGGTAAAAAATAAAAAGGGATTCAAATGAAACGTTATATGGTTCGTGGCTTCTACTGTGTGTTACTTTTAACGTTGTTCTGGCTGAACTATTTTGTCATGTGGGCAGAGCATGATTGAGGTCAGTTCAGAAGCAGGTGAGGGCTCAGTCTTAGGCCAAGTTGCCCGGACTGTGGAATATACCTACGCCAGTTTCACGGATACTGTTGACTGACAAGATTCCTTGGTTGTCTCCACTGCATCTGCGCTCGCAAGTCTCCTTTTTTGCCTTCAAAACAAGTATCCTAAAGGGAAATTTGTGGAATCTAGACCCTCAGAAGCCCGTCTAGATGGTCCTGGCCTGAATAGACGGTTCATCTTCTGTTGTGTTCATGCTTCAAAAGATAGCAGAAAATGGTTTTCAGAGGCTCCGATATGAGACGAGATCTAGAATTTCACCCAGTATTATGTAGTCTTCCTCTTCCTTCAAAAACATTGTGTGCTGTAAGGGCCTTTGTTGGTGGTACTTCTGGGTGAGTGAGAAGGAACCTCGCTACCCAGAAGAGGGCCGAACCCCATCGGCAATCCAAACACTTGCTCCATGCTCCAGTCTCTTCGGTACTGTTATCTGGTCACTTATTTGCGTTTAGGTAATTTTACTTCTCCTGTCATTCTCATTCCATTAAATGCTTTTGTTCTTTTCAACTTTGAGCATAAGCCTTAAGTCCCATCTAGAAATCTCTTTTCCTTCCCCTTACTTTTGGAATCTAGGGCTGTGTCAAGGTTTAAGTTTACCTTCAACGTGGGACTGTGTTTCATCCCATTGACCCAAAATGAGAATCGAATTGAAAGGCAGATTCTAACTGGCACTTTAACCCAAGCAGTTATGCTATGCCCTTCGGGCACATGGTGACACTTGAACTTCTCAATTGGAAGAGTGAAATTTTCTCTTCCAGTGTCTGTCTAGGTGGGTTGATTTAAAGCTTTTGCCTTCAATGCTGATTTGGTCGTTCAGAGTCCTGACACTAACTGTGGTTAAAAGCCGCAAGTATTACTGGTTAGCTATAAAAATTAGGTTGAAAAAATATCTTTTTTTATAATTTTAATCACCGGTTGCCTTGTCATCCAACAGCGTAGACCACACATGGTAAATCTGAAACAGTATGTGACCTTAGTTTCTACTTGTCCAAGCAAAGCATTAGAGAGATCTCATCATTACCTGGAAAGATGGCTAAAAGAGGAGTCATGAAAATGGATCTACCAAAACAAGCAGAAACGACATGATCAATCCTCCCAAATAATACTGCTGAGAGAATAAATCTTTGGCAACAAAATACGTGCAACCACATACTAAAAATTGAACCCTCGAGTTTTTCTTGAAACATTCTAACCACGTACTTGCGATCTTTACAGTTCAAAACCTACAAACTTGCTCTCGAAGTGGATTAGTTCATTGAATGTACAAATCAGACTTTACCATAATTGAAAAATTGGTAGTTTAAGATCTTTTATTTCATAGATTATCAAATTGCATCTAGACATTCAACAATTAGCACTTAAGAGTGGATTTATTGGCTTTGAATCGTGAAGAACGCACTCATGCAATTAAATGAGAGAGAGAGAGAGAGCGTACCGGAAGGAGTCAATGAGTCAACAGCAGAAGATGAAAGTAAAGAAAGTCATATTAAACAATAATATGACAACACTCCAGCAAATTGATCGGGGACTGAAAAAAAAAAAAGGACGACAGCTCATGGGAACACCTGAACAACTAGACACGAAGATTATGAACATAATAACAAACACCTTACCCGCGTCAGCAGTCCCACAGAGACTTGAACATGGTGTGGCACTTCCTTTTCCCTTACATTTCTTGGAGGAAAAAGAAAAAACGAAAAAAAAAAAAGCCTATCTGCAGACTTTGTCGGACGATCTAAAGCCATCAACACTTCTCCGTCCCTATCTCACTTATGTTGACCTTTTCAATCTCACTTGTATCTGCAATGTTGATCTCAACCGTATCTGAATTTTTAACCTCACCGGTATATGCATCGTAGCTGGTCTCCAGATCTGGTTCTGAATTTTCTCCTGCTTGTTCCAACTCAGGTTTCTTCTGGACATTAAACTCAGTCATCTCAGCTTCATTGACAGTAACTTCAACAGCACCATCCACTTCTGGGTTTGAAGGGCAATGGGCTAGATTGTCACCAGACTTGAGATCTTTTGTTGCAGGATTGCCATCTGACTTGAGATGTTTTGTCTTCTGGGAGGGAAGTTTCGGGAGAGATTTTCGCTGTGGCTTCTTTGGTTCTTTTCCAGCTTGAGGACTCTCATTGGCCGTCTTGCTCTCGTCCAGACTCAAGCGCCCCAGCCTGCGTGAATGACCAGTGTCTCCTTCACCATCACCTGCCGCATCAGAGGTTTTGTTCCTTCCTAACTTTGGCGATCTTGCTCGTGTTGGAGGTATCTGCATCACAAAAAATAGCCTTAGGCATGGAACGGAACTATCATTACTATATATGCAGCCTTTTGCTCCTACAAGCTGACATCGGCAAAATTCAGGGCACTACAAAACAGCCAGTCTGGGGATGACATAAGCCGTCATACTTATACAGTTGACAATAGCCTTCAAATAATCTTTGCTGTACTTTCTACACCGAGAATATAGCTTGTGCAAAACCACCACCAGGAAACATTTCAAAACAGTATTCATGCCACATTCACATTCCCAATGTAATCAGGCAAATGTCAATTCACCACAGTTCATGTTGGTGCAATTTTTCATGGATGTACATCTTTGAGCCACCAACATATTCCACCTCAACTTTATTGAAAGTTAAAAACTAGAAGTTCAATTTATAATGGAGTTGTGCATACAATCTGCTGTCATAATCTGTAAACTTGATTCTCGATGCAAAGTGTGAACATCGTGGATAAGTATGGCTTCATCAGAGCATGAAATATGGAACAACTGAAAACCAAAAAAAAAAAAAAAAAAAAAAACTGAAATAACTTTTGAGTGTTGTGAAGCTATCAATCACTATGTATAGGGGAGAGCCAAGGGTGGCCGGCAGGGACCATGGGCCTCCCTAAGTTTTAGAAAAATCAAAATGCTACTACCGTTCAATCAGTTAATTCCCCTTACATGCCTAAAACCTGATGACTCGCTTCGTATAAAATGCTGCTTTGTAGGAAGACATCTTTGGAAGAAGCACAAAAGGCAGCTTCATGGGCATGTTACACTAGCAGCACCTCAGCTAGTGAGGCAGGTCCCAGTAAAAGGCAATCTCGAATTTACAATGTCATAGCAATAACAACTACTTTTGAATTTACCACATGGTATAAGTCCACCTGGTACATAGCGGAAACAATTGGAAACAGATTCGTAACACAAGAGCATAAGTGCATTTTTAGGAAATATATACCACTCAGAATAGAATTTTGTAAATGTTTAGAGTAATAGGCAATTAAGATAATAACAAATGGGAAGATGCTTTAAATTGCTGATGGCTTCATCATTTCTTCTCAAAATTGCTTCCAAGCAATATTATGCGTAAACACAAAGCTAGTAAAATAAAAAAAAAAAATCATTTTGTCCATACTGGCACTGGCCTTTCTCTATGAAACTTACATTTGCATTTGAATTATGACTTCTTTATCCAGCAAATAAAAAATTATTATATATTAATACAACAACCTAGCTTTTATATGCGGCTAGGGAAAGGGAAAACCCACCATTTCAGTAATAGGCTTATATGCAAAGAATTGCATAATATTAGCAGCAATCTTCTCAATCAAAAGAAATCATCAAACTATACATTAAGCATTGCTACTAAAACAGAAAAACAACCTGCTTCACTGGCACAGGAGAACAAATTTTCAGGCTTTTAAGTTAACAAATTTTCAGGCTTTTAAGTTTTAACTATACTTTAGCAGTATAGAAATCCCTTATTGTTTTTCCATGAACATCTGCTTCTGAAAAAAAAAATTAAGCTTAAACCAGTGTTTTTTTAAGTGGTCGAGTAAAACATACTTTAAGCATAAAAATAAAACTCAGACTTTGGAATTGACCTTCTTCAATTCAATTTTTTGGGGGGGTGGTTCCTGATAGAAACTTGGCATGGGGGTGGCCTTGAATGTCATGCTCTTCCTGAGCAGCTTAATCTCTTGTTCCTGATTCTCCTGCACATATGGTAAAGCATATAAATGCCAAAAAGAAAAATGCGTACAAGTTGTTTGGGACATTGAAACATTCTTTCAGCTAATCAAAATATGACCTTGGATTTGGCTTGCAATGAATTCTTTTCTGCCTCCTTGGCATTGTTCTTTTCTTCAAGTTTTGAGAAGAACTAGAAAATAAGCAACAAAGCGAGAAAAGATTAGTATAATTCTTTGTGCATCTGCAGAATGTAGGAGAGTGTGAAACAGTATGCCTGCCATATACCACCATTTTTTCGTTTGTAGATGCATGACTGCACAGATACAAATACTACGGGAGAATTGTAGGTGTGGATGTTGTGCTCAGCCATTTTAACAACTTTTTCCCATAAATTTGACTTAAATGCAATCCTGTAAGTATGCCCAACATGGTTTGACCTAGTGGAACCATGGAAAATAGCCTTTTGAGTTTTGATTGTCATTTCTCAGGGTTCTTCTGAATATTATTGACCAATGATTTGTTAAATCCACAAAAGATCCACATTTATCTGCCAACGTGATGCATAGGTGGTTAACAAATAGACCAAGCTGGAGAGACATCTCTGTATCTGATTAATGTTGCCCATAAGCTGGATATTAGGTACGAAAATTTGAACATTAAAAAGAAATGAGCTGTTGGATCCAAGTTGATTCAAAAAGACTATAGGGTGCCTCTGCATGTGTGTGTTTGTCTATAAGCATGGTCACTTACTTCCCTTCTTTTCTCAGCTCTCTCATTACACCTAAAGTTGAAGCTGTATGCAGGAGTAGTGCCAATTCTCAGTGCCTTGGACCCTCCAATTGTAGGGCTCCTACAAGTACTTAAGGAATCCAGTTCTACAGATTCTCCAATTGAACAGGAAATTAATACAGAAAGACATCTACAATATAAAACTTTTGACCTTTTGTGACATATAGTTCAGTTAAGAACTTAAAATTGGGCAACTATCCGTATCGATTTATTATTTTATTATAATCTTTATTTATTTAAAATTATTCCATAATTTGCAAAATTTCCCACTTGTTATATATTTTTCATAATTTCAAGTTTTCAAGCAGATAAAACATGGAAAGGCTAGTAGCACATAACCATGCCTTAACTAATCTGCAGGTCAATTCGCTAATAAACAAAAGGAATTAAAGAACTTAGCATCAAAAGGATACGATGAAGAAGAATGTGCATCTTCTTCAACTTTTGAGGGCAATCCTTGTTTCAAAGGCTTCAAGTTATTCTGTTCTCTGCAGCAACAGGAAGGAAATGCAACTTAGCATGATTAGCTAGAGATACAAAGTTTATAATTGCAAATTTTGTCAGCATAAGACTACACAAAAGCACTTAAAAATTAAAATAGCAATCTCATAATCAAAAGGAAACAGTTTACTTGATGCCTTCAGGTCCCAAGCTTTTGTTAGCAGGTGATGTTGAGCTAGGTTTCCCATGTTTCTGTGAGACACATGCAAAATGACCAACATGTGAAAGAAGTCAAGAACATTTTAACCTTCAGACAACTGCAACAAACTCTGATATCTCAGTGTTCTCTTTAGAGAAGATGATGACAACAGCAAGAAGAGAAATATAAGAAATGGAATGCAGACAGAAAACATATATCAATAACAAGTGGACCTGAGATTTGCTGGCCACAAGTGAAGGCTTTGGTCTCGTATGAACTTCTTCAGTAGCTTCATTACCTTCAGTAGACTGCATGCCATTGCAAGATCCTGAATTGCTTACTGCAGAAGATTGGAGAGGAGCACGCTTTGAATTTGTAGATGAAGAGTATGAACCGTTTGTAGCATGACCACCTGCAAACGATACATGTTTAGTGTCCTTGCCCTTTGTAACCTTACCCAAGTTGTCCCTGTCATGGGCTACTGGGGTTTTCAGTAACAGGTAATGTGGTGCTCTCACTTTTACTTTGCAACTTTCGACCTTTAGGTTGGTCAGACTGCTTAGCTCCAGTCTCCTACATTATGCACATCGTACAAGAGAGTTAGTTTCATTGACTATCATTGTGGCAATTTGAATTTTTGAACTTAACCGCTAGAAATGGGAGGGAGAAAGAAATCCGATCCAGTAGTTTTCATCTTCGAATTTCTTGAGAGACGAAAAAAAGAGTTCATGTGGCATTAAATACAGAGGAGAACCAAGGGGATGAAACTGTGACACTGTGCAGAAAAGTGGAGGAAGCCTTACTATCAGTAGTCCCAGAAGAAAATCGTGAAGGAACATTTAATAAGTTGAAAGGTTTAACCAGTCCACATGACGATATCATATAACAAAGAAATACCTTACTAGGACTCAGCTTTCTGGTCTCAGAAGTCCCAGCATTTCCTTCCGTTTCAACATCGGAGGGGTTAAACATGGCTTCCGAGTTCCCGTTCTGTTGCGTCGTATCCGAATATCCTTTCCCTTCTTCGGATTCCGCAGCCTTTCCATTGCTCAAGGGAAGAACTTCATCAACGCGACGCGCACGATTTTCCTTTGTCTCGGACTCTGATATGGCAATGTCGGCCTCCATCGAGAGTCTAGCCTTCTATCCGCAACCCGAATACTAAAGTCCTCTTTGCACTAACCAAATCAAACAAACAAAAGAAGCATAACCACCTTTCCGCATTAAGCAACAAGGAATTCAAGACCAGATCAGTCGAATAACCAAAAAGCAGGAGACGAAAAGGAAGAAAGAAAGCAACAGCAAAATCCATCCCAAGAGGAGGTTTGCGCATTGCCCTTCGATGACGAAAAGCACAACGAAAACCATAAATGCGCATGATAATCCGACCAGCGGCTGCAAAAGCAATGCAATCAACCCGAGAAAGAACTGCCCAGAAGCAAAAACAAGCACCCCAGATCTCATGCATCTGAAGTACCACTGAATTCATAAATGTAGCGAAGCCCAAAACGGGAACCGTCAATCAACTACTTGCCAAGCTCTTAATCTATCAACGGGAAGTCACTAAACGGATTTCAAACGAGGCAAGCTTACAACTCTAACTAAAAGCCAAACACATTCAGAAATGCAACCCCGCCGTATAAACTAAAGGCAACAACGGACTTCGGAACCAAAAACTCACAGAAAAGAAAATGCGTAAACAGAATGGATGGAAGAAGGTCACATTGTGCTTCACCTCGATCGAGGATTCGTTCAAATGCCCTCCGAACAGAGTCCGCCACTATAAGAAGATTTAAGAAAACCGACGATAACCGATCAATGACAGGATGAAACGAGAAATGACCAATGGCTTCGAACCGATGAATGCTCAAACAAGAAACAAATAATGTTTAAGAAGCACCGTCGGAAGCGAGATCTCCACAGAGAGAGCGAGAGAGAGAGAGAGAGAAAGGACGACGAAGGGGATCCAAGTTTTCTTTTGGGGCTTCTGTAGCACTTCTATCTTTTTTTCTTCTTCCTTTTTTCGTTTTCTCCACGGAACGGGGCAGGGGAATGCCCGTTACGCTGTGAAGGTGAGTTCAGGGGCAGTTTGGTCATAAACGGTTCCCCCGCCCGCTAAAAAACAACGGCGCCTATTTTCAGGGAATTAACGCGCCCATTTCCCCGTTGCTTTAATGACGTCAATGCCATCGTCAATTACCTAGACACCAAACTAGTCCCTGTCAACAGTGAGCTCACTTTTTTTAGTCCAGTTTTTAGTTTGTATATTAAAAGCCAAAACAATAATAATTATAACAATAATTTTCAGGATATAAAAATATATAATGTAAACGGTTTGTATATAGTTTTAAATTTCGAAAAATAAAAATCAGAGAAAGTAACGTGCAACCATAAAACGACCGGTTTCTCTAAACTCAGATGTGTCCTTTGTTTGGACTTGGTCGGACCATTTCGCGAGCTCATTTGCCGGTCGAACCAATGAGAGAGAGAGAGAGGGAGGAGGACGAGCCGAGACATTCGGTGGGGAAGAGAGGCGTGGGGGAGAGGGGGCAGCGGCAACCGCCGGAATCGTGGCGACGAAGCCGGCGAGCGGAGAGGTTTGGTGGGTCCGGTGACGACGAACCGCTGCCTCGCCAGACTCCGACGCGACTTGGCCCTTGGGTCGCCTGAAAATATAGAGCTTTGCAGATGTGCTTACATCCTGACCGTCCGCTGGTTTTAGCTTAAATCGTTGTAGGGCGTATATCTTGGGGTACTAGAGTTCCCTCTTGTTTTATGGCATCAAACATTTCCCTAGGAAAATGCTTCGTATGTTTGCTAACACGGGCGTTCTTGGGAATGTGGTGAAACCTCTCCGTAAGGACAAAATTTGAAAGGAAGTAATTTTTGAGGTTGCGTTTGATTTCTCATGAATCTTATGTTTGAGGGGATCAGAGATCAGTGGTAGCTGAAATCTACAATTTTAACAAGCTGTCTATTTCAGCTTGAACCCCTCAACATGGATGTAAAATTCACACTACATTGTAACACGCATGGATTTAAGGTATGACAGAAGAGAAGAAAACTCAAAATCCTAAAACCTAAGATGTTCTATCATATTCAATAGATCATACTTGATCATCAAATAAATAGTCGGTTCTTGTACATGCAACAATGATTCAAATATAACCATGGAGCTCTTGACTTTTGTGACTATTATCAATGTTTGAATAATAAAAGCTCTTGACTTTCGTGACTATTATCAATGTTTGAATAATAGAAGAATTTGAACTCAGTTGGTTATTTCCTTAACTGATCCATAAATCAATCCACAAGGTGATCAATAAACTCATTACCAGTCGGTTCATTACCAAACTGATTCTCGGACGAATCTTGCTCAGTTGGTTCATTACAAACTGTTCCCCAGTCGGTTCATTACCAGACTGATCCTCTGAATAAATCAGATCCTCCAGGAGTAGATCGTTATGATCTCCCATTAGATTATTATATTTGTTATTATTATTCAAACACCTCAATCTCATGCATATTCTTATATCACAATGGATCTCAGATCCACAGTAATCAAATGCAATCAAAAGATAAAAAAAAAATGTGTTTCATTACTCTTGGATTATCTTAACCTAAGATATATTCGAAATCTTGGATTCAAGTATAAGTTTTAGGTCTCATCCAAGATTTATTAATTTGGTTTTATGAACCGTACATTTTTCATACATTAAAAGCATGCCCCATCAAATACACTGTTTTTTTTTTTACGAGAGAAACTCTCGAGTGAATCCCAAGCATTGTGAAAAACCTCGTGGTTTCTTAAGCTATATGTGGTTCTTCTTATGTGCAAATTAGCCTTTTGATTTTGAAACAAGCCAAGTTAAAATCACCTTTTAGGAAAACTGAAATGAAATGTTCTGGCTTTTCTTTTTTCTCGTTTAGATCTTTACCAATAGAACAGAGTCGCGGCGACCATGATTTGCTTATCATCTCTCTCGTACTTACAAACCATTAACGCCATCAACAGTTGATCCTGTCCGGAGATGTCAGTTCAACTTTGAAGCACAGTCTAGGGTTTATATTAATTACATTAACAAACAAGTAGGGTCCCATGGTTGGACGACGTATATATAGTAAGGAGAAAGGTGCGGCCTCATCTTTTCTCGTGAGATCAGATGTCGATTAGATTCTCTGAGACAACAAAGCTAAGTTTACTAACAAAATATGATCGATGCATAAGATTTCATAATTTTTTAACGTATGCTTCAGTAATTTCATATCAAACCGTATATTTGAGGCTATGAGAACTATACAGAACTATATATATATATATTGAAATCAATCGGCCACCCAATGTTGCCAAATGACTAAATATTTAAAATATATCATTGAAAATGTTTCAGTCACAAGGGAATTGACAACTACTTATGATGTATTGATGGTTTATGGTATTTGTAACGATATTTGGTAGTACTTTTAACAATGGGTTTCAAATGTTTAACAAACGGCCGCTTATGTTAATTTAAATATATTGGACGACTCTCATGAGCTGATCTCTCTCTGGGCCCTTAGCTCTGGTAAGGCGCCCGGCATTGATGGTTTCCCTGTCGAATTCTTTCGTACGTTTTGGGAGGTTTGTAGCGCGGATGTGTTTGCGTTTTGTGATGAGTTCGCCTCCAATTCCGTTTTTCTGAAGGAATTCAATCAAGCTACCTGCGTCTTGGTGCCTAAGCGCCTTAACCCTACGGACGTCACCCACATTCGCCCGATCTCTATCCTAGGCACACCGTACAAGATTATTGCTAAGTTGCTCTCTTTGCGGCTTGCGCCTGTCATGTCGTCCATCATTAACCCGTTTCAGGTTGCTTTCGTCAAGGGTCGGCGTCTGCAGGACGCGGTTGTCCTGGCCAATGAGGTTGTTCACTCTCTTTACTGTCTACGGCTTCCTTCTTTCATCCTTAAGTTGGACATCTCTAAGGCATTTGACTCGGTTAGTTGGGAGTTCCTTTCTGACCTCATCATCCGTCTTGCTTTTGGTCCATCAATTAGGCAGTGGATCATGTCGCTTGTCACTGGGGCCCAGCTTGCGGTCTCCTTCAATGGGAAGTGTGGTGATTTCTTCAGTCTCGAGCGTGGCCTCCGTCAAGGTTGCCCGTTATCGCCATTGCTTTTCAACTTGGTTGCTGAGAGCTTTTCTGCGCTTTTCCAACACGCAAC
>JAANDH010000970.1:76606-102247 GCA_011799765.1 Nymphaea thermarum
CGACTCTCTCTCTCTCTCTCTCTCTCTCTCTCTCTCTCTCTCTCTCTCTCTCTCTCTCTCCCTCTCTCTCTCTCTCTCTCTCTCTCTCTCTCTCTCTCTCCCTTTCCCTCGAATTTCACGACACGTGGATGCTCTCAAGGCCACGATTGTTTTTGCAAAATCGAAGACTCAAAACTCGCAGTACAACTCATTCAACAACAGGGTATTGCACTGAAACGTCAGGGAAAAAACAAAAGGTGCAGTGCAGAAGAGCTGCAGGAACTTCTACCCTGAATGTGGAACGGAAGCAGGCACAAGGAATAAAAAAATAGAAACAGAGAAAATCATGTGAAATCTTACACCACCACAAAACGACGTTCCTTTGCAGAAAATACAGGGTTCAATTTGGAAAGCAGAAAAACGGTGTTGTAGATTAACCAGTTCAACTGTTAAGGAAGAAAGACAGTCGAACGAAGATTTTGAAATACATCAGGAGAAGATTTGGGCAAAAAGCTATATACCACAGATCATCATTTGTCAAGATTATGAAGAAGCTAAAAGAATTACAGAAGAGAACGACCAGGTGCACCTGGTTATTACCATAGATGATGCAGCTTCATGGTGACCATATTTGGTAAACTGTGACAATGTGTGGCAGTCTATCTATGATATTTGCCAACGTGCTCCACTGTTCACAAGCTTAACGTAAGAATCCTTGAAATCTTCAAAGAACTTTTGTTCATTACTTGCATACATTGTGATCCACCTGCAGGGATGATAAGATTTCAATACAGAAACTCAAGTTCAAAATCAATAGTTTAAGCAGCAAGTGAAACCTTAAGCATTCGTCATCTTCAACTAGTTCATGATCTGATGGAAGCCCAATCATACTTGCCATGCCCCCTAGATGCAAAATAAAGGTAGCAAAACGAGTAAATACATGAAAAACTAATCTCCTTTCTGACTAGATGATCATAGTTGTGTTAGTGCAGCAGAATCACACAACATGCAGGTATGTTTTACCTGCCTTTTTAACATTTTACCTGAAGACTTCCATGGTTTCTCCAGAAGTATCTTGAAGTAGGAGTTGTCAAAAGCATTAGGATTTCCAAAGCCCTTACCACCAAGAGTATGCGCTCCAGACAACACCACTAGATCTTGTGTCCTGCTATCAACAATGAAACCATCATACACATATCTTCGGCCAGGGAAATAGTTGGGAACACCAATTCTTACATCTAATAAGATTTAAAAGAGAAAGAAAGAAACAAAAAAACGAAGTCAGTCATAATCATGATGGCAGTTACTACTGGCTATTGAAAAGCAGCGAAATTAAAGAAATTGACTAGATAAAAAATATTTCCCGTTGATAATTGGCATGATATGTCAATGGATAATTTTTTCGCATTTGCATATGGCTATGTATGACTGAGTGAGCATCTCTTCATGGAGGAGACAAACATGGATTGTGAACTTAGAGACTGGGTTGTCCATCTTGCAGCCAATTTAAATCAGTTGGGGAAGCACTCAGGTATGACGGAGGTAGAGAACACACACAGCAAAGATATGAAAGAGTTGTGCGTGCAAGGAACATGCTACTCATGTAAAATGATATGGAAAATGAAAAATGAGAGCCCTTTTGTCACAGTCTGTAGGATTTTCAGCATAGGAATATCATTTTCATCATTTAATACTTCTGTCAATCTTGTACGCAGAACAATTCTTTTCAACAAATTATGGTGTTTGATACCTGCCCTATCGAGCAAAATATGCCAGAGGCACAGATAACAAACTTATGACAGCTTGTGAGTGAGTTCAAAATATACCTATGCTATCATACTACTATCCCCCGATTATGTCCAAGTGTGAAAAAATAAGTCAATACATGTTGGAAAGACCTTGCAAGACAATAACCATATTGCAAAATTTTCAAGATCATTAAAGCATAGTTACTGAAAATAGAAATAAATAAGAAGTTTTAACAGGTGCTAAAAGATACAAAAACATTTTCACACTGCAAATTATAACAAAAAGTATGGTAACAAATTAACAATCCAATACTACAGCTGGTTCCAGCTATTCATGGCGTGTCCATAGACTAGGTTGAGATGAAAAAGGTGGACATTCATACTCCACAGCATCAAAATGCAGATTATCATTGACAGACTGGCAGCTATTCCCACTCTGTTTTTTGTTGCTCGTTTCTTCCTTTTCTTGTCGGCTCATAACAGTTCATAGGAGCTTCATTTGCCTGACAGACTCAATACATCTTTCCCAGCACTTCTTCATTTTGGTTTTTAATCATGTTCTTTTCTAAAGGTGAGTTGAAAGAGAAAAGAAGGTGAGAGAAGAAGATAAACATTAGAAGAGCACTAGTAGAAAACAACTGGCTGACATGAACCTCATCAACGATAAAATGAGAAACCGAACTTTTAAGCCTTCACCCTTGAATCATTGGCAGAGCTACACAGCCGCAAAATATATATTTAGTTCTATGCTATTACTTTGAAATATATATATGTATATATATATATAAGCTACACAGCCCCAGAAAATATATTTAGTTCTACATTATTATTTTGCAATATAAAATATATATATATATATATATATATATATATATATATATATATATATATATATATATATATATATATATATATATATATATATCCCTAAAAGCATTGACAATTTTGAATTAGTGCCCCTTCAACCAAACTTTCAATGCCCTGAATCTGCTCTTTATAAAACCTTTCCTCACCAAGTGAAGTTCAATTATATCATTGTACCTTCTGTCGCCTGAACAAACAGAATTTCAGCATCACTATGATTCTGCATCATACTTCAGGTAGTGTGGATGTCACAAGAACGTAGAATACAAACATATATGTGGATGCATCATTAAATTTACAAACACATGACATTTATTTATGCATCTATATATGTAAAGTGTGTTTTTTTTTAACACAAAGCTAACAAGATAAACCATGCACTTGAAATAGTTCAAATATGAGCATATATGATCAAAGAACACCACAGTGCATTTATTAAACACATAGCAGAGATACCCATAGATTGCATGGAGGAGGATGTGCATTTTATGTGGCTATGGTGAACTCACGAGAATCCTTTCCTCATAAAGCTCTTTTTCAAACCAGAGGCATCCAGAGATTCTTCGGGAAGCCTCCCTTCAGGGTCAGGCACCCTGCATGATGCATAAGAACCATTTAGAATTCATGTATCAAAACAGTAAGTTTTGAAGTTCAGAATTATGAAAGGTTCCTTATAAATGCCTATACCCTGCATCCACCCTGCCTAGCCTTACAGGAATTTCAGGGCCACCACAAATTGATACTGCCTCTGCCCCTGCTAAAGAGATCATATCCGCCCAAGAAACTAAAAGATACCAAGAAACCAAGGAAAATATAATAAGAATCAGAATTTCAAGCATATAGAAGCTTAGAGGATGAGCGGAGTAAGCTATCCATTGACATACTAGAAAACAATTTGTCCACTTCCACCTTGGCCTTCTGCAATACCTGACAAGCAAAATCCATGGAATAGATTATTTCGTTGGTTATATGATGCAGCATAGAGGATCCGATGGACCCAATTAGTCATCATTCATTTATTTTGTTATTTTTTTCATTTAGACCCCGATCCATTAAGAGATCCAAAATAATTGCTATTGAAGGTCACGTTCTCTTCTTTTGTGATTATCCATTGATTGTGATTAAGAGCAGTTTTAAGCTTTTAGCCCTAATTTCAGTTTTTTCTTTTGTTAATTGCTTTCTTTTTGTTGTTCCTTTGCTTTTGTTGCATTCTTAAGCTGGGATTAAAGTAACCCTCTAATCATTGCATTATATGACCAAAAACAAAATTGGCACTTGGCAGCAGCGGCAATCATGTGTGTGTGCACAAACCTCAACAGTCATCATTCTCACATAATTGCATTAATGTTGACAATATATATTGCATCACTTGGGTCGGTCTCTCTCTCCCATGTGTGTGTGTGTGCATGCACATCAGCAGTAGCCGACAATATATATTGCATCACTTGGGTTGGTTTGAAACCCGTGCATCAAGAGAAAAATATAATAAGCTGTGCTATGATACTCTATTCTCCTCCAAAAGAAACCATCACAACTTTACCCATGTTTCAGGTTTGTGTGGTCCAAATAAAGAGTCTAAAAGAGAGCTCACGATAAAGGAAATACACACCTTTACGGACTTCTTGAGACCAGCGTTTTCAGGTCTGTCAAGCTCATAAACAATGGATCCGTTCATGCCACCTAAAGTCACACAAGCCATCAATTACTACCTTCAAGGGAAAATTGTTCAAAGCAAGTGTACTGGTCTAAGCTCAAAATAGATCCTAAAAAACAATATATACATATCTTATGAAGTGCTTTACGTAATACATATCAAAACTTCTGTTCTAAATTTGAATTCGACAGCAGTTTGACATCAACCAAGCAGGTCTTAATGTCTTTACATAGAAATGACCAGAAAAAGAAAGAAACCTAAACCATGTTAAAAGAGAAACAGGGCTAAAAAACAAAGCATACGAATTGTCAAAATATAAATTTCTTTCATGAATACAGCAAGAGAAGCAATGACAGAAAGGAAGATGAGCTGAAAATAAAGCTTATAAATTGATAAATTTCTTTTAAAACTACCCGAATTGTCTTCCACATCAAATGTTCCCGCATCATGAAAAGCCAGGCGAAGAACACCAGCTGCCTTTGCTTTGGACATTACTTTCCTTATTTCACTTCTCACCCTTGAAGAATAGTCATCTATTACCCTTCCAAAGTCCATCGTGCAAAGCCAAAAAATTAACCCATTATGAATATGCAAGCATATGAAATAACTAGTGAAAGAAGACTGACAGCGTACAGATAGTGAATACAGAACTATTTTGCAATTACCAGCCAACAAAGTGAAAACCAATCATAGAACACACAAGAGTGTAGAGGACACAACCTCATCCGAGCAAGGAACAATGATGTTTCCCAAAAAATTGAGGTGCAGAATCATGCCAACCAATCCCATCACTTATAATTCAGGCCACCCATATGGATGCAAAATTGTCCTTGAGAACATACAGTAGAAAGGGATCCACTAAAGCAGTCATTTCAGTTATGTAGTAAGGAGAACTTACCCTGACGCAAGAGCATCGGATGTTGAAGATGAGTCGTGTAGAAGAGGAAGCAGAACAGGCAGCAAAGTCGTGTAAAGGAACCGTCTTCTCCCCAAAGAAGCGTGGCAATTAAGCGAAGCTGCAGAACCAAGCAAAGAAGCGCGGCAATTAAGCGAAACTGCAGAACCAAGCAAAGAAGCGCGCTAAGAACTACATAAAGAAGAGCACGCGACCATGAATCTTGGTCGAAGAAAACGCCGGCTAATCCAGTGCCGATGAGGAGCTTGCCTGGTCTCACAGAAGAGTACTTGAGGAGGAAGCTCGTCCCTCCGGTGCCAGTATCACCACCGCCGCCAGAAGAGGAAGGAACCGGTGACTGTGAAGGCGACGATAGAGGGGGTGGTGCTGACGAGCTGTGAAGCGACAGGAAGGAGAGTTGAGCGAACATCGTCCCCGCCCTCATCTGTACACTCGCTCGACTCAGTGCTTGCCTTTAGTCAAGCAACCAACGACACGAACCGTCTCATTCTTCACAGTCCAAACTCGGTGACGGACCTGACGGTTCCCCAGCCCGCAACGGACTTCCAAATACAATAGAATCCAGTGAAGACTCCCCATTGAATCTTAAGCCAAGTGGTACCGGTCAAATTGGATCATATAATATATATTTTTATCATTAATCATTTGATTTGCTTTGAGTAGCATTTTCTATCAAGGTTTAAAATTTTTTAACTTTGTGACTTTGATTCGTTAGGTATAAGATATATTTATGCTTGTCCACCGACGACAGTTGAATATAATTTTTGAAATTTTTTCACATGAATCAATGCCTATTTTTCAAAAGTTCTATCCAAACTGAACTCATATTTTAAAAGTTTAATGGGTAAATTTTAATTTCTTTAAATGTGATGAGGGGGGCCGTGGCCCCCAAGTGGCCTCTCTGCTCTTCACCTGCATCCACGTAAAGGAATTTGGCTAAAATATCTAATGATATTAATATTTAAAGTACCTAGAGTCGCATGTATAGTTTCATATCTGTCATAATTTTCTTTTTATGTACCAACAAAACCTTGTTTCATCCATTTCTCAAAGGCTTGAACACAAGAACTTCAAGATAAATTTAGTAGAAGTCTACAGAAACCCAGATTTTTTGCACAGAAAAATCTCCATTCTGCTGACCAACGGTGGCCAACCATTTTTTTCTCTTTCCTTATTTTCTCTTTCACCTGAGTTGATCACCTTGGCATTTCGTCTCCTACCAACTCTTCCTGGATGGATCTAAGATTTGCATGCATGAGAGATCGGGTTCTTCCCTCCTCCTCCCTAAGACCGTCCTGTTTTAAATCTTTCGTGGATTGGAAATAGGAGTATCTCATATTTCACATTTGCTCAAACGTGAATTTTCCCACGAAATCTAATCTCTTATCTCAAATCCAAAGCTATCAAACGTGGCCCAAAATTGTGGTTTTCGTAGACTAAAAGTCAAAGCAAAAATAAATATTCTAAATATATGACGCAATTCCTGAATCTTATAAATGAAAGGTTCCAAATCCTTGTTAGAAGTCAAATATTTATATTTGAAGCTTGAAACCTTAAAGTATTATATTGCAATCAAATGCACCTTTGAGGGCCTTTTAGCAAGAGCATCACATTTTTGTTGTTCCATAAAATTACTCCAAAAAATGAAAATGAAAAGTGCTATACAAATGATTTAACGTTATCTAAGAGCAAGATATTCTCAACAGCAAGATATTCTCAACAAAATAAAGGTTATTATTGTTAAAGACCCAAAGTATCTAACATTTCGTCTTACTAAAGGAAATGTTATTATTGTTGACGACAAATTTTCACTTATAAGGAAATGATATCTATAAAATTAAAGAAACCAGCAAGAAAATATAATTGCATAGCTATCAACAAAAAGATTTATCGACTCAAAGTTGTAAAAAAAATCAAAGAAATATCTAGAGATTATTATAAAGAGAGAGTATAAATATCAAATCTCACATACTATTGATTCCCAAGACAGATGGTGGTCTTCTTTAGTAAAAAACCACCTCAAATCCCCAAAGTAGTTATTCTTAGCAATTGAATGGGACTCTACTTGTTGCCATCTGCCATGACCCTCTGTGACCGTTCTTCAATTGCCTCACCTGTTGTCTCTCGTCCAACAAGAAGGAAAGACGTCAGCAAGCTAGAAAACCTTTTCCTGCTCTCAAGCAAAAGAGCGAGTGATTCGACTGATGAAGAAGATGATGATCATTTGTCTTGTGAGGAAGAAAGCAGTGATAGAGAGAACATGCCTCAATCTCGTCCCCGACGACGAGAAGCTTCTTCCTCTTGCTCATTGGAATTCTCTCCCTTTCTCTTTCTCTCTTTCAGCGCTGAAGACAGAGAACGAACATGACGAAGAGAGCTTGAAGGGGGCGCGGGATACTTGCAGAAAAAGTAGCGTTGTGGCAGAAGGGGGTTAATATGAGAATCTCCCTCAGACCCTTTTCCATTTTATTAATTTTATTTTATTTCGGGGTGGGAAAATAGCTTGAAAATGTAACTGTTGTGGCAAAATTCCGATGTCTTTAGGTCGGATGGCTGCGGCAGCAGTTCTGACCTTTAATTTATTATGGATTCAAGAGAGATCCGCATTAAAAAGAAAAAACAAAATCGAAAGTCATATCTTAACACTATTTTTTCACCCCTAGATAAAATAAAATAAATAGAATGGAAAAGGGTATGAGGGAAATTATCATATCAACCTCTTGTTACTTTTTTTCTGCAAGTGTTTTCTGGGATTCCCCACACTCTTAAATTTCTCGTGGTCTTGTCCATAGCCGTGTTCAGCTCTGAAAGAGAGAGAGTGAAAGAGATAGAGTTCCAATGAGCAAGAGGAAGAAGCTTCTCGTCGTCGGGGAGGAGATTGAGGTGTTTTCTTTCTATCACTGCATTCTTCCTCGCATGACGATGAACGTCGTCTTCTTCATCAGTCGAATCACTTGCTCTTTTGCTTGAGAGCAGGAAAAGGTTTTCTAGCTTGCTGACGTCTTTCCTTCTTGTTGGACGAGAGACAACAGGTGAGGCAATTGAAGAACGGTCACAGAGGGCCATGGCAGATGGCAACTAGTTGTTTTACCTCTTCTTTTTGTCTTATAAATACAATAAATCTAAATTTATATAATATATCTACCTCCCCTATTTCTTAAGCACTAGGAGCATTTTTATATAAATACAACCATACAGTACAGGCAAATACAGGATATCCAAATTTCTTAGATCGAGAATTTTTAAACTTAGATGAAGAGATTAGATTTTAGAAATTTCATAAGTTCAATAATCACATTTTCTTACTACAAAGTTCCATTTGAACATTGAATTTGTTTACTGTTTTAGGCTTTTAGCTGTATGCTTTAGCCAACAAAATGGTTAAGTGCATCCGCGCATCTTCAATGCAAGGAAGTTGAAAGTTGAGAACGTTTCTCCCTTTGCTTTTATATGTGAGCCAATATCAGTCCATTTTTTCTTCTGCTTGTCCTGCTAATTCCAACCGTCTTAGAGAAGACGGTTAGGAGGCCTGATAATGAAAGCCAGGCTCAAACTCCATCAAGCCCCTCGGCACATCCTCAGTCAAAACCAGAAACAACTCAAACTCCCTTCAGCCAAATTGCCCCGACCTCCTCCCTGAGATCGGACCGAGCATCAATCTCTCGGTCTATATTAAGATGAGGATATCTTTTCTGCAAGAAGCGATTCACAAGACACCTGATCTACTTTTTCACCTGACGGCAATGAAACAAGATGTGCAGATTCGATTCTAAAGCATCTACAAATCTTTGTTTTTACTGACCAAGGTGGGCAACCTCTCGTTGGCTGTCACAGTGAATTGAAGGGATAATAGAATAGTGGAAGCAGTCATGGTGCAAGAGAAGTAAGGCCTAGAGATGTGAAGCAAATTTCACTACCACAGCAACCACCGCCACCTGCAAATGGCAACCCATGTGGAAAGAAATAACTCCTTGACATCGTCAAAGAAAAGAAATTTTGCACAAATGAGCGCACAGGGGGTGGGAGAAGGCATAAAAGGCAGCAGCTCGGCTCCTCCTGCATCTGAGGTCTCGAGTGGAAGCCATTCTTCAATTTCGAGACCCTAAACCTTTAGCATTGTAGTTGTGCATGGCTAGTTGAAGATGGATATGACATGTAACTGTGTTAACGGTTTGTTGGAGCTTAACTGTAGTTGCGGAATTTAATCTGTGCTGAATCTTGCTTCACTTCTAGTATCCATGGATACTGCTCTGTCTATCATCTAACAGCAACAAGACCGAATATCAGGATTCTAGGTCCTGATGCCAACCGTTTTTCAAGAATCAGAACTTGCTAGTAGCCAAATGTAAGGAGGGACTCCTGTTTCTGCCGACGATGAATTTTACTAAATGAAAAGAAAGAACGACTCTTTCACTTTAACCTGTAAAAAATACTTTGGTCTTGTGGCAAGGTGGCAAGAACATATAAGCAGTGAGCGTATTTGGAAAAAGGAATTGCCTTCAGAAAAGCATCTCATAGCGATCTCACTTATCATGCATTCTTGTAAACTTAAAATACTGAAGAAAAAACAAGTTGCACCTAGAGATGCTCGACCTTTTTTGTTAGTTTTTATTTTTAATCTGTACTTCCGCTATAAAATACATGGAAAACTTTCTTCTATTCATGAAATGCCTCCTAAAATTAAGAACCCTTTAGCTTGAACAATGAAAACCGCGAAACTATATATAATTTTAAAAAATAAATTATTTCTGTTAGATAATACTGAAATGTCAAATTTATGGAAAGAATCAAGAGTTTTTTATTATAAATGGACAAAGAAATAAACACCCGCCTTTATGTAATATTTAAATGCATAACAGTTTTAGTAAAATACTGACCTTAAAAAAATTAGTTGTGCAAAAAGTAAGTAGGCCTATTCTGTTTTATGTATATCAAACGTACTTAAATAACAATTTTCATATAATGTAGCAGAAAAAAAATAGTTATTTTGAAAGAAAAGAACCTTTTGCAAAAGCAATAGAAGAGGGGATAAAATATTATCTAAAATTTCAATTATATGCCGCATGACCTAAGTTTGAGCCTTACTATTCTTTTCTTGGATAATAATTTTTTTTTTTAAGTAAACTGAAGCAGTCGTTTTCCTACAAACAGATTGACCAATTTTTGTTCCAGGTTAATCACGGCTTTAAAATGGTCAAGTCATGAACCTCAAGTGAATGCTAATTACAGGTTAATCACGGCTTTAAAATTAGTTGTGCAAAAAATTAGTTGTGTAATATTTAAATGCTCCTCGTGAAGAACCAGCAAGCGAAAAAGGCATATCTTCACTGACACTTTCCTGAAATACGTCACTAAAAGACCAAGATGGAAGAATAGAAGGATGAAAATGTCGAGAAAAAAGATGGAAGAATATGAAAATTGGAAAGAAGATTGTAATTATATTACATAAAAGTAATAAAAACTGAATATAATGCAAGGGAGTCCTTCGCTAAGCGCTGGAAGATTGAAAAGTAATGGAAAACCAAAGAACATGTCAGTTTCATGAACGGGTACCCAGTGGCGGCCCGGCCGGATGCCCACTCCTAACTTAGTCTGTCACAAACATGATGGTTGCATTGAATATTGGCATATGTCCGCTAATTTTGTAAATTTTAGGTAATCTTTTTTTTAAAGTGAGGTATGCATGACTTGTTTGAGTTGCATGCACCACTCGGTGCGTCAAGGCATGTACTCAAAAAAAAAAAAAAAGGTAGCAATTTGGGGTATTTTGAAAATTATTTGAAAAGAAATGTTTTTTTAGTCTGTTAACTTTTTCTCGTTTTGTGTTTTGTTCATATAAAAAGATTTTTTTAATATATTAACTAAAGGTATTTTGATCATTAAGCAAATTGGCGCACAAAAGAATTGTGTTTTGTTCATATATATATATATATATATATATATATATATATATATATATATATATATATATATATATATATATATATATATATATATATATATATATATATATATATATATATATATATATATATATATATTTCTTTCTATTAACTAAGGGTATTTTGATCATTAAACAAACTGGCGCACAAAAGAATTGTGCTTTGTTCATATAAAAAGTTTTTTTCTTTCTATTAACTAAGGGTATTTTGATCATTAAGCAAACTGGCGCACAAAAGAATTGTGTTTTGTTCATATAAAAAGTTTTTTTTCTATTAACTAAGGGTATTTTGATCATTAAGCAAACTGGGGCACAAAAAAATTGTGTTTTGTTCATATAAAAAGTTTTTTTCTTCAATTAGCTAAGGGTATTTTGATCATTAAGCAAACTGGCGCACAAAAGAATTGTGTTTTGTTCATATAAAAAGTTTTTTTTTTTATTAACTAAGGGTATTTTGATCATTAAGCAAACTGGCGCACAAAAAAAATTGTGCACCAGCCGGCGCATATACAGACGTATGACATTTATTTATGCATCTACATATGCAAAGTGTGTTTAGACAATTGAGCATGGATCTAGGCGGCCATATGCAAGATGCAATTTGACGTTGGTGGGCGTGCAGTTCAGAGGCACCCGGTGGGCCGCGAAGATGCTTCCCAACTGGCCAGGCGTCGGGTGGACACATGACGTTGGACAGGCGGCTGACTAAAAAAAAACACCTGGATATCGACCTCAACCTGCCTCCAGAAGAAGAAGAGGCCAGAAAGAAGCCTCTACTAGATATCAAATATCAACCTCAACCTGCCTCCACCTGAAGAAGAAACCAGAAGTAGCCTTCCTCCTCTGTTTGAGGCAGAAGAGAGAGCTAATGCTAAATCCTAGCATTTGGGCACTGATAAATACTTCATTAAGAACAAAAAGGTCCCCTTTTAATAGCTATAAACCTAACATGCAAAAAAAGTAAAATCAAAATTTGAAGTTTCTTGTTAACATCTAGCTATTCAAAAATGGCATTTAAATTGCAACCTTTTGTTGGATTTGGTTGCATAGGAGGGGATGTCGTCCGGTTCATATGATTGCAGTGATTTTAGTGAGGGGGAAATCGAAGAGCAAGTGGAGAAGCTATACAAGGAATTGAAGAAGGATGTCTTCACTAGGAGCTCTGATGGCTTCCTTGGGTGCCCTTATTGCCTCGGGAGGAAGAAATAGAATTACAGATACAAGGATCTTCTTCAGCATGTACGAAAAAAAAAAAAAAGGTAGGCACAGGGCCGAAGGCCCGGTACTCGGCCTGTTAATATTAAAAATATATATATTTTTATTACTTTTTAATTTAATACTATATATATTTTATTATGTTAAAATACAATCTATATTAAAAAAATTATTTTATAATTAAAAAAAATTATTGTATTACCGGGCCGGGCCGACCCGTTTGATGCCCACCCCTGCTCTGGGTATTTTGAAAATTATTTTAAAAGAAATGTTTCTTTTAGTCTTTTAACTTTTTTTGAATTTTTGTTTTGTTCGTACAAAAAGTTTTTTTTTCTATTAACTAAGGGTATTTTGATCATTAAGCAAACTGGGGCACAAAAAAAATGTGTTTTGTTCATATAAAAAGTTTCTTTTCTATTAACTAAGGGTATTTTGATCATTAATCAAACTGGCGCACAAAAGAATTGTGTTTGTCCATTATAAAAGTTTTTTTTCTATTAACAAAGGGTATTTTGATCATTAAGCAAACTGGCGCACAAAAGAATTGTGTTTTGTTCATATAAAAAGTTTTTTTTTCTATTAACTAAGGGTCTTTTGATCATTAAGCAAACTGGCGCACAAAACAATTGTGTTTTGTTCATATAAAAAGTTTTTTTTTTCTATTAACTAAGGGTATTTTGATCATTAAGCAAACTGGCGCACAAAAGAATTATGTTTTGTTGATATAAAAAGTTTTTTTTTCTATTAACTAAGGGTATTTTGATCATTAAGCAAACTCGCACACAAGAAAATTGTGCACAAGCGGGCGCATATACAGACGTATGACATTTAAATGCATCTATATATGTAAAGTGTGCTTTTCTTTAAGACAAGGCTATCAAGATAAACCATGCACTTGAAATAGTTGAAATATGAGCATATATGATCAAAGAACACCACAGTGCATTTAATTAAACACATAGCAAGATGCAGTGTGAAGGCCTGCACCTATACAGGTAGAACTCCCATGCAACTCGACCATGGATCTAGGCGGCCATATGCAAGATGCAGTCTGACGTTGGTGGGCGTGCAGTTCGGAAGCGCCGGTGGGCCGCAGCTCTATTTGCGGAAGATGCTTCCCAACTGGCCAGGCATTGGGTGGACACATGACGTTGCACAGGCGGTCGGCCTTGGATATCGACCTCAACCTGCCTCCACCTGAAGAAGAAGAAGACGAGAAGTAGCAGCCTCTGCATTCACTGAATAAGAGGATCTTCTTCAGCATGCAACATGATTCCTTAGGAGGAAGAAACAGGATTACAAATAAGAGGATCTTCTTCAGCATGCAACATGATTCCTTAAGAGGAAGAAACATGATTACAAATACAAGGATCTTCTTCAGCATGCAACATGAGTTGGAAACTCCAACAACAGATTGAAGGAAACCGCGAGGCATGGGGGAAACCGCGAGACATCGGGTACTGGCAAAGTTCTTGCAGTTGGATTTCATAGAGAAGCCTGCACCTTTCGTTACAACTTCATTTTCGAGATCTGCTCCATCATCCAAACGTTTCAAAAAGGACGCTCGGGAGGAGCGTTTCGTTTGGCCTTCGATGAGAATCGTTGTGAATATCCAGGCCGAGGGGAAGGATGGAAAACACTTTGCAACCGCATCCAGATTGAAATTTAGTGAGGAATTTAGTAGATGGGACCACGAGAAGACCTAACTTTAGTGAGGAATTTCATGCAATGCATGAGTGAGTTGCATGCGCCGGTGCATGCAAGGCATCTACGCCAAAAAAAAAAAAGAAGGTAGGAGCTGGTAAAGTTGGGTGCAGGGCCGAGGACCAGGCCCGATGGGCCGGCTCAGGTCACTTTTTTGTTGCTTGTTTCTTCCTTTTTCTTGTTGGCTCATGACAGTTCATAGGAGCTTCATTTGCCTGACAGACTCAATACATCTTTCCCAGCACTTTTTCATTTTGGTTTTTTAATCATGTCCTTTTCTAAAGGTGAGATGAAAGGGAAAACAAGGGGAGAGAAAAGAAGATAAACATCAGAAGAGCACTAGTAGAAAACAATTGGCTGACATGAACCTCATCAATGAGAAACCAAACTTTTAAGCTTCCTCCGTTGAATCATTGGCGGAGCTACACAGCACCAAAGGCTTGAACACAAGAACTTCAAGATAAATTTAGTAAAAGCCTACAGAAACCCAGATTAGTTTAGGAACTGGTAGGGCTGGTTCGGCCCGTTAAAACCAGGTCCGAGTCAGTCCGACGGAACCAAAACTCGTACCGAGCCCGGCCCGATACTCGAAACTTGGGCCCGACTCGGCTCGGCCCGATTTATAATATTTTTTAATTATAAAATAATATTTTAATAATAAAATATATATTATTAAATTTAAAAATAATAAAATATTTTTTTATTATTTTGAATTGGGGGTATTTTGAAAAATTATTTAAAATAAATGTTATTTTTAGTATTTTAACTTTTTCCGGTTTTCTGTTTTGTTAATATAAAAAGTTTTTTTTTCTACAAAAAAATTGTGCACCAGCATGCACATATAACCCCTAATATTTTTTTTGAAGGTCTACCTCCAAGCACTTTTGACTTTGGATGTGCATATGCAGGTATATGTATTAAGTATGTAGATCCAGTGGTCATTTGTGACAACATAGTTATTTCATTCTTCAGAGTTGGTGTGATTAAAAGTTGATGAGATCGATGCAATCTTAGCTGTTTAAATATAGATGCACAGTAATTATTCAACAACACAAAAAAATGGCAAAAAATTTTGTTAAATACACTTGCAAGCAGATTTTTCTAACAAGTTGTTCTTAATAATTGAACTTGAACTCAACTTGTTGGGGTGCATTCATGAAGTATTCATCAGATTGCTGTCCTTAATGAGGAAATATGAAGTGCATGAGCTCTGCTTGTTGGGTATCTGCCACCAACCATATTTGCGGGATCACTGGCTGATTCTATGAATTTTTCAGGAGAGAGGCTGAATTATAGTTTCAAAATTTTAATAACGGTAAAAATATTAATTTTTTAAAAATTTTATATAGGATAAATATATTTTTTTAATTTACATGCAAATTCTTAAAAAAAAAATTGTGAGGCGCTTCCCCACCCTTGGCTAAGCTCCCGTGGGATTTGGCCTTTGCTCCAACTCTTGTAAGTTAGCACCTAAGCTCAGCTGCAACTCAAGTGGCTAGGAAATATTGAAGCCGTCACGAATGCCGGATGGAAAGGCAAATGCGGAGGCTGGTCTAGGGGCAGAGCTAAAATTTTTCATGATGGGGCCAAATTATATTTTCAAAACTTTAACGGGAATCAAAATATGAAATTTCAAAAGTTTTATATAAGATAAATATTTTTAAAAAAATTTACATGTCGGGGCCAAATTACATTTTGAAGCATATTTAGGATACTTAATTTTTGTTATGAGATGTAGTGATCTAAAACCGTGAATTTAGCCTATGTTAGGCTAAATTCATGTTTAAAGAACTGTTATGTTTCAAGTCAACAAATTTCTTTTTTTCTTTTTAGGTACATAAGAGCGGTTTAAAACCGCATTAACTAACTATAGTACGAGGTTGAGCTACACCAATCAGATCCTCCTCAATTAACATATGCAAATGACCAGGTGGACTGGTAAGAATGGTCACTCCAAAGGATCTTTGAAAGACCCATGAGGTAAGAAAATTCGTACACAAATTAATTTCTTTGTACGTATGACATAAGACACACTCCCAATCTCGTCTCGGCAATTCTTGACACTGCTTCATTATTTGGAATAAAGGGTTACGAGGCTGCACTTCGTTGAGAACCTTATTCATAGCTAACAAGGAATCTGATTCAACAACAACTTTACGAAAGCCACGGTCCCAACCTAATTTCAAACCATAAAGAATAGCAATAAGTTCAACCTTAGTTATATGACCATAACCCGTCCGACAAATGAAGCCAAATAACCATTTTCCATTATCATTGTGAAATAAACCACCAACCGCCAAGTCTCTTGGATTTGTTCTAGCAGTCGCATCAACATTCAACTTAACAAAACCCAAGGGAGGTGACATCCATGCGATAAAGGTTTGAACTTTGCGTTTGGGTAATCGAAGTTGGACCATATAGTTTCTGAACTCTCCAATAGAAACATAATAAACCATCATCATGCCAAAAAAATCCTTCTTTAAATACAACTCGATTTCACCACTTTCAAATATGCCAACAAGTGAAGCAAAAGAAAATAGACCAACAAATCATATTGTTAACCAAAAAGCGATGCCTAGAAATATTATTCCTCAACAAAACCTCTAAAGTAGCTGTATTAAACTCTAAAAATTTAGCCCCATGAAGTTAGGCAGCCCATATAGCTTGAGAAGAACTACAATCTCGGAGGACATGCAGAGTATTTTCCTCAAGAACACCACACCAAGGACAAACTGGTCAAAATATTCTGATGTACACAAGTAGATCTAGTAAGAAGACGCTTATGAAATAATAACCAAATAAAAAACTTAACCTGAGGGGGAATATCCAGTTTCCACAGTTTAGACCAGATGCCATGCGTGTGAACACCAACAATACGCAATTTATAAGCAGAGGAAACAGAGAAGCTGCCATCAACTGAAGCTTGCCAAAAATTTCTATCTTGCTCAGCTGCATAAATGAAAGTTGTTCCCTAATATCATCGGGCAAAAGCGCTAACAATGCTCACTCCAATTGTTATTACAAACATAGTCTTTAACTTGTTTAGTTTGTTCCTCCTCAAACAAATTAACATTTCAGCCCTCTAGTAAGGGCATATCACCGAACCATTTATCTTTCCAAAACAAGGTGTTTGATCCATCACCTACAATCTGAGCACAACCTTGATGAACAAGAGATTTAGCTGAAATTATACTCCGCTAAGTGTGAGAAACATTATGTGGCATACGAGCTTGAAGAAAAGAACATTGTTTTAAATACTTGGATCACAAAACTCGAGCCCATAGACCTTCATTCCCATAGATCTTCATTCCCATCTTTCAATTGCCACCCTAACTTGGCAAACAAAACTTTGTTCATATTAGCAGACTTACGAATACCAAGCCCTCCTTTATCTTTTGCACGACACACAGTGTCCCAATTCAACAAATGAACTTTCCTTTTCTCAGTCGTTGATCCCCAAAGAAAATCTCTATTCAAACCATCAATGTCCTTAATAACTGCATTTTTCAATTTTTTTGAGAAATGTCAAATTAGAAAATCTACACATTTTAAAGCCAAAATTTTATTTTTTAGAATCTTGGGGCTGCCAAAATTTTATTTTTTATAATCTTAGGGCCTCTCTCTCTCGGCGCACTTTTATGGGGTTTCAATTCTACACATTTCCATGGAGCCCAGTGAAAGTGGGCTCCCTTTCCGCTTACGAAACAAACAAGGTCTATGGTCTATCCCACAAATGTCCATAATAAAAGTATTCTGCAGCAACAAAGACATGATGCTTAATGTGGTCATTGAATATGTACTTTGATGCATAAGTTTGGTGGAAAAAAAAGCACTTATTGAATATCCCACAACATGATTCCTCAGGGTCGTGCCGATGAATCCACGCTTAAAAATGGAGGTAGATTCATAAAACATTGTAACACATTGTTTTATGAATTTGCAAACAGATCTATGAGATAGTAATAGTGTGTTACTTATTCCAAATGCACCCCATCAGGATCCTGCCATCTACTTAGGAGGATTCCGACGGCTTCGACATTTAGGTGATTGATAAGTGATAAGAATTGGAGCTAATGCTTGGCTGTTCACTTTTCTTCCTTAAGAACAAAAATATGATGAATACTTCATTAATGCATTCGATAAGTTGAGTTCGAGTTCAGTTGTTGATATCAATCTGTTTAAGAAAAAGCTACTTGCAAGTGTACGTAAAATTTAATTGCATAACTAAACATATCACAGCATTAGAAATATATACATAAGTTAGTGTATAAGCATAGTGAGCATGTGAACGGCATACAACATGCATGATAACATACAAAGGCACATGAATTCATTAACAAGCTTAAATGAACTTACTCAGCTCTAATAACCAAAATATACAGCAAATTTCCGCAATCCCAAATTTTTTTTACTTTTTTTTTGTCGCGCCGAATAATTCGTACATTTAAACTTGAACGGCTAAGATTGCCGTCGATTTGAAATTTAGGCAGTTATGCTTTCGGGCTTCGTGATTAGCCCCGACAATCGAGTGCGAACACACCAGTCCCACACGAGGGCCTGTCGGCGTTCATTGAATCAAACGAAACTTTTTTTTGTCTAGGACAAGCGGACGGTGAGAGGCCCCTCCCGTACACCTATCGAATCTCTTTTTGGGTGTGATATTACATCCTTACCGTCAATTCTTGGAAAGTGAACGGTGGATTTCGTAAAGCATCTCGAGAAGGTGATTTGGCTTATTATGGACGATCGGAACACATTTGTGCCGCCTGGTTAATTGGTCGTCCCGACTGTCCTGAAGCTGAGTTGCTTTTTGGGAACACAGAGAACGTGTCCGCATGGGGGCGGAGAGAGAGGGGATCCTTCTTTTCTTTCTATGGAGCACAGGATATATATGGAACATACGCACAACAAGCGGTTCCTTTCTTTGTCAAAAACTATTTCTTTGTGGACTCGAGAGAGGGAAACGCAGAGGCGTCTGTGACGATGGTGGAGGGGGAGCACATTGCCGGAGACGGTCCAGCAGAGGCAGGGGGCGGCGCCGGGGGGAAGCTGAGGAGCAAGCGCCCGTCCCGTAGGCCAGCCACCCCTTACGACCGCCCGCCTCCGAAGCACCGTCCTCCCGCATCTTCTTCGGCTGCAGAAAATTCTCCCCACCCGCCCACCGGCGGCAGTTGGTTCTCCAAGCTCGTCGCCGATCCGGCGTCCCGCCTGCTCGTCGGCGGTGCCAATCGATTGCTTTCTTCCGTGTTCAGCAAGCGCGCACACGCGCTCCCGCAGCCCCAGTGCGGTAGTGAACGCCCTTGCCCTTTCCATTTCCCCGTGCTTTTCCGTCTGATTTCTAAGTTAGGGCTACTTGTTCGTTTCCTTTCTTTTTTTGTGGGGAGGGGGTGGGGATGTTGTTGCTTTTCGCGGTGTTTTCTCCTCTTTGGTTTGTTACTTCGCTTCGTTTGCTTGCTTGTATTTGTTGAACATTGTACTCGTTCTTGTTGTTTATTTTCTTCCCTTTCTCAGTGTTTTTCTTTTTGGGCTGATTGATGGTATTATGGACGCCTCTGGACATTGCTGTAGTGGTTTTGTTGAATGATTTGATTCATAACTTTTGGCTTAACGATCATGTTCTTCAGGTTCTTTTCTCGATTGCCCGCTGTATAGCGTTCTTCCTTTTCTATATCCTGGTATGTTATAGCATGTCTTTTTAGGAACATGGTTCTACTAGTGCGAAGTGGGAACATCTACGAGGTTCAAATGCTGCATTCGAGACACTATGTGCTGCCCATTAGCTAGACAACATTACTCTCTTACTTAATTGCTTGTCCTTCTTACCTCTTGTTTAGCTAGATCAACTCAAGGCTGCTCTTTTGCTTGATTTGGGAATTGTTCTTCGTGTTCATAATACTCCATGTTTGTTCGATCAAGTATAGGATTTTGGAAACAAGCTTATGATCTGACAAAGTACTTCTAGCTGCTAGCTCGTTCTGTTCATATGGAGGACGTTAGGATTATTACTTAGTCGCTCTCTACGTGATTGCTCATGGTTCTGCGTACTTCTCAGTGAAACCAAAGTTTGATTAGACTAAATAAAAAACGGAGTCTGATGACACTAACTAAACAAGAGATCCTGAATTTAATAGTAGAATGGTGGACTTTTATTAAATCTCAATACAACATCATGTAGATATCTCACATACTTGACAGTCAGCATTTATTGTATTTTTGGAGAGTAAAAGAGTAAATTGTCGCGTTCCTTTTAAAACTAAGTCCCCATTATGTAATCCTGAGCCAGGGTGGCCTGCGCGGGTTTCATGGTTGTCAAACAAAGTTTGTTTAATGCCACTGCCTTTAGTATTTATGAGGCTGCTTGGAAATATTCAAAACCTATATCTGATTTGTACTTTCAAACTCACAAATATTCTCTTGATCTGTCTAGAAATCTTGTTCCAGACCCTGGTACTGAAATGCAGTCCGATTAATATTCAGTCTAGAAGTCTTATCAAACCAAAGGGAGGGGATTTGGATTGATAGGATATCCACTCAAAACACTGTTGTTTACATCCCTAACTTGCAAACCTTTACGGCATGCTTGCATGTGTTTGTTTGTAAGTTTTGAAGAATTGATCACTTACATGGTTCCATCGGTGACACTGTAGAGGCCTCCTTCTCTAAGTCTGTAGATACTTACATAAATAAACCTACAGCAGTCGACATGCTTTTTTTCCTTTTTTTGACAAGCTGGATAGTTGGTTTGGGACCAGTAATGGCCAACAGGCATAACTGGCTTCATTTATCATTTCTTTCTTCTTTTTATCTGTCTTAGGCTCTTAGCAATTTATTTTATCAGGATTAGATTGACTTTGAAGTTTAAACTGATATGCACAATTCGGATCTGTTTAGCTAAGGGTTTGAGTTTTAATCTCTTCGAGAGTTCATTCATTTAATATCATTTTTTAACTGCTTGCGCGGATATTGTGTAATATGCAGAGGTCACAAGAGAAGGAAAACTTGATGATTCAGCAGAAATTTTTGATGTAAGTAGGAACTATTTCTGCAAATATGCAAAAGAATAAACATGATTTATTAATGTCAGTTCATAATACATATGTTTCTAATGCAATAACTTTTTATTAAATTCTTGGTTTGAACTTTGAAATTTATTTGTCATCATATTGTTCCAATCCTCCAAGGATCCCATGCACATGTCTAATGTCATTATGAATTTGGACATATTCATCAAAGTAAGGTGCATTTATGTTGTACCTTTCACTTTGTGAACAAAAACAGTTGACTGCTTTTGCTTCTTGAGTATATATGCTACACTAGGTACTAGGTAAATATATATAGGATGGCAGATAACTTATACTTTCTTTAATTGCCTATACTAATATGTGATCCACTGCTTTTTTGGATCACTTCCCTTGACCTTCAACCTAAACTGACACACTCATTTGTAAAAGGGGCTTTAATGTCACAAGAATCAAGTCTAATAGAACCTTGATTGATCTCACGAAGTACCTCACAGAGACCACAACGATAAATATGTGCGCTAAGGCACAATCAATCACTGGAAAGAGTCACATAGTCAAGGGGAATCGGGTAAGCCACAAGCATACAAACAATAGAAAATATTATTGAAGGCTGATGCTTAGAAACACATAGGCAAAGGGGGATTTGCACTTAAACCCCTTTATACAGCTTTGAATACGAGATAGCTGTTTAGGCTTTGTCAGTCTGCTCAAAGACGAAACTTGACCAGAAAAGAGCAGCAGATAAAATAAAAACAATTACGCAAAGGGGGACTTGCACTTAAACCCCTTTATACAGCTTTGCATACGAGATAGCTGTTTTAGGCTTTGTCAGTCTGCTCAAAGATGAAACTTGACCAGAAAACAGCAGCAGATAAAATAAAAACAATCACACAATCACACAACACACACACACGTGTGCGTGTATAGAAGTAGTATATATACAAAAAGAAAAAGAACAATTAGAATTACATCTACGTATTTTCTATATATACAAAGAGATATAATTTTATCTACATATTTTTTTGGCTCTCATGCCAAACACTTAGTGGATATAAGCATCTAATTGTCACTGTATCATATGCCAAAATTTTTTAGGTCAGACGCATTTAACCAAAATCATGCCTGTGTTAGTTCTTAAAATTGATCTCTCTTTCAAACGAGGTGAATGATCTTACCCTTAAAAAAAAATTCACGTGTTTGTGTGGGCGAACACACTTGTGTTTTTGAACGAGAATAAAATTATGATGAGGAAAAAAGAAGCCTATTTGATGGAGATGGTTAAAAGGGGTACATCTCTCAAAGGTATCATTTTGAGTAATTGAGAAAAATAGGGTACTGTTACAAATTTTAATATTTTATGATATAAGTCCAATTGTGGAAGAAAACAGGTTGCATATTAAGTAAAAGAATGATTACAAAATATTCAATAAAAGAAGAATAACCAAAGTGTGTATAGGAGTGTTTGACTGTTTACCAATTGTTGTACACTGCCAAAATAGAATGTTCATTGATAGAATTATCTACTCAGACCTAAGTTGTCAAAGTTGGATACAAAACAAAACAAGTCAGTCAAGACCCTAGAAAGACTAGTGAGGAGGGATCTAGTTGGTGAGATAATCTAAGTTAGTCGGTTAAAATAAACAGTATCAAAACACAACATCTAAAGTGCCAAAAGTAATAAAAGACGCAAGAATATCATTGTGAATCAAATAAACCACCCACCTGACCAAACACACACATATGCCACATATACCAGAAACCTTGTACCAAAAGGAAGTGTATTTTTTTAACGAAAGGGAAAAAAGGAAAGTAGGACTGTCTGAAAAAGCTATTAATTGTTCATCAACTAGTAGTGGCTAGTCTACCTAGTTGACCAACTAGTCCATTGTCCATGGCCCTGTTGACTGTGTGGTCATGGGTAATCAAGTGGCCACTGACTAGGGTGCCACTAGTCAACTAGACATCTAGGTTGACAACACAGACTGAGACCACGTAGAATGTTTGTGTTTTTTTTTTAACCAAATTGAGATGTGGCATTTCTGATTGATGATTGATCCCTATAATCCACCCAAGTTTCTGTTTATGCTGCTGCTATTGTGTAAGTTTCGCAGCAAGCATTTGCTTCTGCATCCATCACACAGCAAGCCAGCCAAACTTTTGTTTCTTTTGGGGTTTCATGATGCAATTCACTTTTGTCCTGTAAAAAAAGTCAGGCTGTTCTCTTAGCTTTCCCTCATATACCAATGAAAATGAGGAAATGTCTCGGCAAATCATGGACACACTGAACTGAATATGTGAAACATAATTGATTTAGGCCTGTATTTGATAGCTAATGTTAAGACAAATTTGAAAGTCGAGATGGAAGCATCTTTATCAACCATATCCTCACAAGAAGATAGTTGAAAGTGGCCCATCTCCAGTCTCATGTCCATTCCAATCACCACTATCATCTTCTATGTTTGTGCTTCTAGTTCCAACAGGTAAATGTGATAGATGGTGCTCATTAGCTTCATATCTCACTCTATCTCTAGCTCCTGCACAGAGTGTAATATGTCTGATGGTGTATTTGCTTTGATCTTCTTTACTTTATGTTTTATGCCAACATGCAGGATGTGCAATGCAGGCCTGCACAACAGGAAGACATCAATGAAGAGATAAAAAAGGATGCTGCGTCCACTAGTCATGGACATGGAGAAGGTTCAGATGGTAACTGGTTGGCTGAGTTTGAGCATCTACTGAAACAGAAAACGATTTCCAGGCAAGTGCTTTTCTTATATGTTAAACTTCTATCTCATTGTTGGGAAGAAAAAAATGACACTTCCCTATCACGTACATGAGTCTCTCATTTTGGCTGCTAAAGTCTTTGAAATCCAATAGGCTGAGTCTTAGTCACATGGGTACGGCTAGGAGGGCCCCGTACCCTACCGGTACGGGTACGGGGTTGGGTACGGCGGGAAAATAAAAAAAAAATCAAAAAAATTCAGAAAAATCTAAAAAAAATCAGAAAAAATCAGGAAAAATCAGAAAAAACTAGTAAAAATAAAACAAATTCAAGAAAAATGTATTTAAAGGAACACCCTTGGCATTTTGTTATTGTTTAAAATTTTTTGATATATATATATCATTGTCACAAAAAACTTATACGGGTATAATACGGCGAGGAAAAAAACGGGTATAATACGGCAAAGTTATATATATCGGGAATGAAACGGGAAAAAGACGGCAAATTTTTAAAAAATAAATAAAAAATCTTAACAATTATGTAAAAGTAAATAAATGAGAAATTAAAAGAAAAACATTGAAAAATGACTCTCGGCATGGGCATCTGTCTCCCACGTTATGCACAACAAAGAGGACTGTTCCATCGTTCATCCTCTTAGAAGTTAGAAGAGGTCCAAGATTCCAATGTCAATGCTTGTTAGTTGTTTTTCATATCATAAAAAAGAAAAAGAAAAACCTACATCAAGATTTCTGATGCATACAGCAAAAAACACAGCAAAATCCCCATTCTATAAGAAACGTACAACAAAACGTGCAATAACATGATGAAATAAAGTTTAAAACGTTAAAGTTTAAACTTTAAACTTTAAAGTTTATAAAACAGAGCTCTCTCACCGCTCGTCCGTCTGGCGAGTGGCGATTCCCCTCTTCAGTCGAATGAGAACGAAGGAGACGAAGGAGAAGGTGGAGGTTCCCGTCAGCCTCCGGCAACTCCCGTCAACCCCTGCTCGTCCATCCAACATTCTCCCTTCAGCCGAACGCTCTTAGTAGTCTCAGTCCAAAGAGAAGGAGAAGGAGACGAAGGGGAAGAAAGAGAGAAGAAGAAGAGGAAAGAGAAGAAATCGACGAAGAAATCGACGATTTTTAACCTAACCCCTCTTTTCTTTCTCAAAATACATTTTTGCCATTACAAGAAATGATGAAGTTTCAAAAAAGGCGACTTTTAAATAGTTATTACATGTTATGCCATCTAACCGCTGCCATCTAACCACGCTCCTTAAAAAGCGATAAAGATGCGTATAAAACGCGTTTTATAGGCGTCTTTTTCTTTTTGCCGTTTTTTTGAAAAAAACACGTTTTTTTCCCGTTTTATTCGTCGGAAGGGATTTTGACGTATAATACGCGTTTTTTTTCAAAAAAACGGCATTTTTTGTGACAATGAGATATATATATATATATATGTCCGTGTGTATGGCCGTACCCCCGTACCCACGTTTTTTGAAAATGGCCCGTACCCGTACCAATACCGGTACCTGCACCCGTACCCGTACCTATGTGACATAGGGCTGAGTGGCATTTGTTTCTTGTACCACCTGATAGTTACCCCTTATTTGATGAGCTTGCCTTTCCAGTTTTTCCTGTTATTGTTTATGATATTCACATGTTCATGTAAGGTTTCAAATGGCTGTTGGAGCTCCCAACGGCTAGAAATCTAGCCGTTGGGAACTCCCAACAGCTATTTCCTTTGTAAAATAAAAAAAGGAAAAAAAATTCAGAAAAATGCACGAAAAATAACGAAAAAATAAAGAAAAATACATACAAGAAGTGAAAAATAAATACAAGAAGTCCTATGTATACACACATATATTTATATATAC
>JAANDH010000970.1:104394-117962 GCA_011799765.1 Nymphaea thermarum
TCTTCTCTTCTTGAATTTGAGCCGCAACATTGCTTCTTTTATCAAAAATTCTAAGTTTTGGACATCTTGGCTTGGTGTGTCCTTCTTCTTGACAATGATAGCAAATAATTTTTCTCCTTGTTCCTTCATTTGTACGATTGAAGTGAGGAGGTCTATAAGGTCTCAAGTGGGCCCCCGGCCTAGATGTGGCTAGCACATTATTGACTTTCTCTTTATCAAGACAAAGACGATTTTCTTCCATTTGAAGCTCCGCAATCGCCTCATTCATAGATGGTGTTTTAGAACGATGAAGTAAAGCCGTTTTAACACCATCAAATTCGAGTCTAAGACCTATGATAAACTTGTAAAACTTGTCACGTTGAATTTGGTTTTCTCTAAGAATAAGATCTTGTGTCCAATGTGGTTCAAAAATACTTAATTCATCATACAATTGATCCATTTCAGCCACATAATCCTTAATGGATCTATCTCCTTGTTGAAGATTATGAATCTTGAGTTGGACATGATGCATATAAGCGACATCTCTCATGGTATGAGTTTTCTTTAGATATTCCCACGCTTCTAGGGCAGAATTTAATTTAGAGATTTGCCCGCTAGTAGCATTGTCAACACAAGTCAAAATCCAAGTAATAATTTTGTGATGACCAACGCTCCATTCTTCCCATTTCTTGTTGTAATCAGCCATTACTTTCTCTTTTTCGGTTCCATCCAATTCCATGGCCCTTCCATCAACAATTTTTGTAAGAACTAGTTGTGGTTCAAGTTTTGTCCCATCAACTAGTACCCAAAGGCTTTTGCTACGGATAAAGTGTTCCATAGTTCTAGCCCATTGTATGTAATTTGTTGATGAGAGTTTGGGAAATGGAAGAGAAGAGACTTTGTCATCCATGAGCTCAATTGACAAAGAAGATTCACTTACAAGTTATGAAGAAGATGGCAGCCACGTGAAAAGAAGTCCACGGCAAGGATAAAAATTCAGCAATAATGGAAACCAGTCACCCTTCCAACAGCCACGAGTTCACCACCAAGGGAGCTAAAGTCCGTCAATAAATCACCAAGAAGAGGCCAGCAAAATCACTCTTCTTCTTGTGTAAAACAGCAGCAAGCAATATCACAAGCACTTGGAGTGCTTCACAACTCCAACGTAAGAGTATCTTAACCTTCAATCTTGAATGACAGCAAGACAAAGAGCCAAAGACGAGGCTCTGATACCATGTAAATCAGGCCCAAAGAAACAACCACTTCAAGTAAATTCAGCCTTGAAGCTTTCACCAACAAGTCAATCTCACAAAACCTCAAACAAGAGGTGAAGAAGAACTTAAATTAATCACACAAAGAGATACAAGAAGTAGGCTAAAAAGCCATATACTAACAAGGGTCCCAAGTGCCCTATTTATACAAGACATAAAGAAGAAAGGAGGGGAAATGGCTGTTGGAGCTCCCAACGGCTAGAAATCTAGCCGTTGGGAACTTCCAACAGCTATTTCCTTTGTAAAATAAAAAAAAGGAAAAAAATTCAGAAAAATGCACGAAAAATAACGAAAAAATAAAGAAAAATAAATACAAGAAGTGAAAAATAAATACAAGAAGTCCTATGTATACACACATATATTTATATATACAAATCATATATCAAACTACTAGGAGTTTAAGATATATGATAGTAGATATCAAAACATGTATGTATACTTACATTATAAATTCTAACACTAGATGCATCTTTAGGTATGCATAGGCCTATATTCATAATTGTTATATATATTGACTTAATGTGGTTTAGAGTTAGGTTAGTTCCCATGTTCAAATCCATTCGGGCTTTGGATTTAGTTTATATGGTTATTGATGCTATTTTGGGATTGGATTTTTTTTAGTTGTGGACCCAAGATCCATTTCGGATCATATGAACAGACCTCTTAAAAAGGCCTTTTTGTTTTGTTTAGGGCTAACTGTTGATGAAAAAATCCTTTTTTCCATGTTTTCCCTTCCATGATTGCTTTCTGGTGCTTATTCCATGGGTTAGAGTGAGAAACTATAATCACTGCATCAGATTGGTATAAAATCTTGGGTTTTGCCTCGATCTTCGTAACGATTGAAGTATTGTGGAATGATCTTGCTATTGAAAAATTTAAAAAAAGGAATAAGAAAATTCAAACCAAAGCTTGAAAATCTTGTATTTTGCCTGATCGAATCAATGAACAAGGCTTGTGAACAATAGACACAGATTAAAGAGAGGCTGGTTCAAATGGAAAAATTGAACCAAGAAACCATAAGTCGGATGGATCCAGCTGTAGTATCATGGTGATGCATCGAAGAATAAGGAAAACCCGCCAGTTGATGTTGGAAAAAAAAACCTGAAGGAATATCTCGAGTTGGAGATGGTGAACCAAGTGTGGCAATGCATTTTTGTAGCAACCATTTGGTTTCCAAATTCATCGGCCCTCCTTGGTCTTGCTGGATTTCACATGGTCTCCGTTTGACGACCTCACCTCCCTAGATGCTGCTGGGCATCCTCAGCCCACCGGCAACCACTTAGGTACCCAACATCACTTTCTGCCTAACCCTACCCTCATAAATGATTCCACCACTGCTGCCACTGTTCAACACTGCAACTACCTCCACCACTGCCATTCAACACTTCAACGTGTCCTCACAACACGAAAAGCAGCCGTCAGATGCTCGTCAGGTGGTGGAACAGGGCATAGAAAAAAAGGTGGCAACCCGCTGCCCTCCGAACGACCATTAAGGATGACGTCCTCCGCCATGTTGAAGCAGCTCCCTGTGGCTGCCTTTTGGTCCATGATGTGCCACCGGCGGTCCCTTGAGGGCTCCCATTCTCTGAGGGAGGCGTCGGGCCTCAATCAATGCCCTTGTGACCTAACTCACAAGAGGTGTCGCATGGGGGCTTGACGACCTCCTGGGTTGAGTATGAACTTGCTCGTCTAAACTTGATTCGAACTTGACTCGTTTGTAAATGAGTCGAGCTCAAGTTCAAATGTATGCTTGATACGTTAAACGAGTTGAGTTCGAGTTGTAGGAACTCGACTTGTTTAAACTCGACTCGGCTCAACTACCCTAATAAATGCTGAATTATAATGAGAAAATAGTTAAAGCAGTAGCAAATAAACGAGTTAAAAAAAGAAAGAGACATGCTTAACATAAGCGAGTTAAACGAGTCGAGTTCGAGCTCAAGTTTTATGAGTCGAGTCGGGCACGAGCTGGCCCAACTTGAGCTCGACTCCGCTCGTGTGCAGCCCTACTGGGCGCTTGCCCACATCTAGACACATGATTCCTAGACCACTCAAGACAAAATCGGGTCCAAATGGTAACCCTGTTTCAGATTGGGTTGATCCAAAACCAGGACCTACATGCTATAGGTCGTGTATCGAGCTCCCTTCTTGACCCCTATCTCCTGCAGGCTTTGATTCGAGGTCCCACCTATCCTTATTGGGATCTGATGAATGGTTCAGAACTTTAGACGACCTAAGGTTCAACCCCTCGGGCTATCATCATATGCATCATTCCTACCTCCATTCTCAATCTCTCTAGGGCCACCTTTTACCCTCTACTGACCCCAATTATTATCTTGGATCCTACCAAGCCCCGCACATTGACCCCAGACGCGGACCAACCCAGAACTCACACACTACCCCTAACCTACAAACAACACCTCATCAGGTTTGACCAGTTGTATAGCGGGAAGCCGGGCATCACCTAGACCGGTCCCTCTCTTTCAGCTGGATTGAGAAGGGCAGCCCCAGGGACACTAGTTCGTTGGCCAGAATAGATGGTCATTCAGCAGCATGCTGACTGAAGGGACGATGTCCGAGTTTGCAGATTCTGGAGACGAGGCATTTTGGCATGAGCTTCAAACGAGCCTTTAGTACTATTATGGTGCCAATTATGGAGTGCCTTAAGAGTATTAGCTTTGTGTGAAACCCCTATGGGCTGCAGCTGAGAGGGCATTCTAGCTTATTAAAGAGAGGATGACCACTGCCCTTGTTTTAGGAACTACCAGATTTTTCATTGGTTTTCAAAGTAGAGTGTGATTTTTCCAACGTGGGTATTGTGGCTGTCTTGGGTCAGAATTGAAAACTAGTTGCATTTTCCTTTGTTTATTTTCTTCTTGTCTTTCCTTTCTTCTTTCTCCTCTTTCTTTCTTTTGACCATTCATATATTATTATGTGTATGTTTTCTGTTGTAATTTTTGAATATATATATATATATATATATATATGGGAAAAGTTAATGCTAGCGTGTGCCAGACAGTTGCTAGATGGCTAAAATTTTAAAATATATACTAAAAAGACCATCAATCATTGCTAAAGCCACCATAAACTGTTGCTAATGTCAAATTTGTGACTATTTTTTAGTGACACGTTTTTAAATTTTTAACCATCTCACAACATCTAACACATGACAACATTGAACTCCCCTCTATATATGTACATGTCACACACAACACACACACACACATATGTCCATGTTTATTTATGTATTAACAGACATGTTCATATGCATACACACATAGTCTGTATACATTTCTTATGTTTCGATGCTCTGATATTAGTTATTATGCTCCATATACATTTATTTTTACCTCAATATTGTGTGCTTCACTTATTCTTTTAAATTATGTAGCTTATTTTTGTGGTCTAACTAGGCTCTTGTCCATTTGAAGGTCCACTTGTCAGGCCTTGCTTTGGGCTTTTGATTCTATAGCTAATGACTAGTGACTAATCTCTCTCTCTCTCTCTCTCTCTCTCACACACACACACACACACACACACACACACACACACACACACACACACACACACATTATGTAGGTTCACATGTTCGTGTGCAAATACATTCTTGTCTTTCATTTTTTGTTGCATCAATGGTCTCTTAAGTTCCTTTCCTTTCTTACTGTAAACAAGATTGCTGAATTTCTGTTGCTTTTACCCTGTAATTCGCAAGATTGCTCAACAGCTCAGAACTGGCATCTTTGAGGCAACAGGTCTTACTTGTAGTGCTGGTGTAGCACCAAATCGCTTGCTTGCAAAGGTTGTCCAAGATGTTCTTAGAACTCCTCAAGTTGCTTCTCTATATCAAATTTTGAAGGATATATTTTCATGTGTACTAGTAGTTCTATATGCAATAATCTTATGAGCTTGACTATGCTAGACAGGAGCACTGATTGGTGGGAAAGGTTTGTGTTTACTTTCTACTGTTGGTCATTATTCCCTTCTTTTCCCTACCTATATGACTTTCAGCAAACATATGATTCAGTGTGTATATATATATATATATATGTATATATATATATATATATATATATATATATATATATATATATATATATNTCTTATGAGCTTGACTATGCTAGACAGGAGCACTGATTGGTGGGAAAGGTTTGTGTTTACTTTCTACTGTTGGTCATTATTCCCTTCTTTTCCCTACCTATATGACTTTCAGCAAACATATGATTCAGTGTGTATATATATATATATATATATATATATATATATATATATATATATATATATATATATATATATATATATATATATATATATATATATATATATATATACACACACACACACACACACACACACATATATATATATATATATATATATATGCACCCGGCACCCATGTGACATAGCTTCTAGCTTGCATTCAGATTGAAAATTAAATCATGGTCATAGACAAAATATACATGTTTTATGGTCTACAAGAAAGGAATAAGAATTATGCATGTATAAAGTGTATGTATATATGCATGGATGTAGAAGTGGTTTTTTAGGGAAATTTGGTGACAAGATGGGCAAAGACATGCTTTAAGAGTCTATGGATCCTCCATGTCCTTGGACTCATTGCCTCTGGAGTTAGGCCTTAACCTCTTAATCACGGGCATGATCCCTAAGTTGCAAATTTTCATATGAATTATGAGGACAAGAGGGATGCATTCCTGAGATATGTGCCCTATTAAGTGACCTTGGTGAGCCTTAAATCCTCGAGTCTAGCTGTAATGCAGATAAAAAACCTAATTTGCTGCTTGGGTGCTTTAAACACAAGAAGAAAAAGAAACAAGTGGGACATTGGTGAAGTGAAAAAAAAGAAGGTGCATCAAGAGCTTCCACACTGGAAAAAGTGCCAACCTATCTTCCACTTGGCTTCCATATAGAATAAGCTGACCCCCTCTTTTATCTGGACACTTGTCTACTTCGCTTGCTATCTACTTGCCATAGAGGGTGGAACTAAAGCAATTTCTAGGAGACTCATTTTAAAATTTGGAAAGATTTTCTGTTTATAACATTTGTGCTTTTAAAGTTTTTTTCTTTTACAATTTATGAAAAGTGGCTTACTTCACAATTCACAGAAGTTTTTGGTTTTACCTTTACAGAACCTCCTTTAAGCTTATACCTCTCTCTTTCTCTGTATCTCCCTTACACACATTGCACACACACATATATCCTTGTGGTACAGGCACTGGCATCCACACCCCGCACCCACATCACATAGATTGGACTGATTAACCTTTTCTAGAAATTCATGCCTGTCTCTGTATTTTTCCAGGTTTGCTCAGATATCAACAAACCAAATGGTCAGTTTGTTTTGCCCAGTGATAGGGAAGCTGTCATGACATTTATATCGTCACTTCCCATACGAAAGGTAGTTTGGTTCATGGGATTCTAGAGATAACAGTGTAGCTGTATTTGAATGCATTTCTGATTTTTCTATTCTGACAACAACACTTATTTCTGACAAAGATTAGCATTAATTGTTGCCCATGACTTTGTTAATGGTCAGTATGCCTTTTGTCCAGCTTACAACTTATAGAAGCAATTGTATATCCATTGTTCTATTTTATTTTGGTTAGGTTGACCCTGAACCCTTAAAGATTTCCAATGCACACCATGGTGGCACTTTTCAAGATTATCTATTAAAGGACAAAAAGGATTTTTTTTCCTTTGATTGCAGTTTTTGTTTCCTTTCTTTGATTGAACATTGCTATCTGAGATATTTTAGGCAGCACCACATTGCTGATGGAGCAAGTTTCTTGTCATGAAAAAAGTGCTGCAATTTGTTGCTTTCTGTCGTCAGACGTCAATGATTCTGCTATTCCCTTTCTGTCATTTAGGCTGAGGCATAAAAGCAACATGCTGCTATTTGACTAAATTTTGTAGTTTCTGGTATAGCTTAACCTATATTGATTTTATCATTTCCATCCTGTCCCATGGATTGCAATGGTTTTTTCTGTAATGTGGAAAGTTTTCAGGCATTTGAACTTACTGGGTTGTTGCTGTGAACATAATAATAATTTCATTTAAAGCAGTTTATGGAAAAAAATTGAAATGCAAAGAGGATCACATGAATTTTTCCTCCATGCATGTAAGAGCATTTAGTTCTACATTTCCTTGTTTGTCACCTCAAATCCTTGTCCTGTTGACCATAATTCATTCACGTCTACTGGTGAGCAACAGTAACTTTATTTTGTTCTATTGATGAATTCATTCTTGTTTCCGTGTGTTGTAATTTAATCTGTTCAGACTTGCTTGTCATGGAAGGGTCATTGAAGACAGTACATGCATAAATTTTACTTTATGTGGACATATTTTATTTAACTTGAACAATTGGGGAATCATTTTCTCAGATCAGCGGCATTGGCAAGGTTACAGAACAAGTTTTAAGGCATGCCCTTGGAATCCAGACTTGTGAGGAGATGCTACGAAAGCGTGCTTTTATATTTGCTCTATTTTCTTCCCGTTCAGCAGGTTATTACGCACTATAACATCTCTCAATTATTTTCTATTGCCTTGCATTTCCTGGTTGTGGTTTAACTTGGATTTTTAATGATGTCCTCAACAGCACTAGTGTCTAGCTATTTTCTGCTTGTTAATCAATTTTATTATTTTGTCAAATTTTCAGTTTTGAAGAGATGTGCTGTTCAATTGTGGTTTATTTTTGTCATCAGGGTTTTAGGGCATTTGCATTTCTTATTAACATGGCTAGATTTCTTGTTTGCTAAAAAGATTAAGTATTGTCTTGCTGACGTATATGCTTACATGATGATTCATACTTTAGATTTAATGGCTAAATTCATGTTATGTGATTTAATCTTGAGATCTCGATTGGGTTTAAGCCTATCTGTTGGAAGCTTGGTCTGGCCTAAAGAGGGCCTAGACCAAGCCTGAGTTTGACAGGTCAGCCATGAATATTCTACAATGAGTGGCACAAAGTATACACATGTATGTGGAGAGTGTAACGTGCGACCCTTCTTATGAGCAGGACAGGTCTGGGTTAGGATCTAGACCCGGACCCGTGTTTGAAGAGCCCCGACGTTGAGAGGCCTCTCTCCCTCTCTTGCTGTTTTGGGTTTGGTGCAGAGGAACATGAGGTGGAACAAGAAGATGCGGAAGAAGAAGCAGCAGAGGAAGTGGAGGTAGAGGACGGCGATGCTGAGGTAACCCATCCTCCCTCCGATTTCTCTTTGTTTCTGCCGTCTGCTCCCTCATTCTCACCCTCTCTCTCATCTTTGTTCTCTTTGTTGCTCTCCCTCTCTCCTATGTGTCTCCCTCAACCGAGCCCTCCCACTGGCTCCCTTGGTCCTTTGCACTCTTGGCCTCTTTCGCCCTTACTCCCTCGTTCATCGCTTACACCCTCTCATGCTCTTTCTCGTCTTCAATCTCCCTCTCTCAGACGCACACACCTTTGTTTGTCTCAGTTTCTCTCAGTCTCACGCACTTGCTTCCTCACTCTCGAACAATCTCTCTCTATTCAACCGAGCTCACTCTCTGTTTTGGCCTCTCCCTCTCAACCGAATGCTCTCTCTCTCTCTCTCTCTCTGCTCTCTCTCGCTTGGCACTATCTCACGACTGAACCCATTCATCTCCTTGCTCTTCCTCTCTACTGAATTTTCTTTCTCATTTGAAGTGCAGTATTTTCCACTCAACCTTTATCTCGTTCATTTGTTTTTACACTCATTGGACACTATTGTAAATTTAGCATATGGAGGAATACGGTTTCTCCTGTCCAGCAAATAAGGGAATTTGGAGATGATGGTGTGGGCTGTCGCTAACGATTGATGGCTGGTAGAGCGTTTCGGGTAATTGCTGCAGACGACGATTATAGTTTGAGCACTGAGAGGGAATGAGTGTTAAGTTTGTACGCACAGGATCGGGTCTGTCCAGACCCGATCCAATTCTTTTATATCCACACACCCAAATATACTAGGCGGTGGCATACTTGTAATTTTTTACATATTCTTGTACAAACTGTTGTAATCTGATTAGGTTATCTTAATATAACAGTGATTAAGGATTGCAGGGCGTCTCTTACGCCAACTGCACCTTCTCTTCCATCGGCTTCTACCTTCTCTACTCATCTCTTCCATCGGCTTCTATCTTCTCTACTCAATCACTCTTGTTTTAGGCCGGAGAGACACAAATTTCTAGAAAATCTTACATGGTATCAGAGCCAGGTTGAGCATCGTCCTCCGGTAAGTGGATTCAATCCTAGCGTGATTTGCCCTAATTTTAGTTTTTGCCCTAAATCCTATTCCTGGCATGATTTGCCCTAATTTCAGTTTTTGCCCTAATCCTATTTCTGGTGTGATTTGCCTTAAATTCTACCTCCAAACCAGACCTTTATTCCTCTTCGATTTCTGCTCTCATTATTTAGCCATGGACCAACGAAACTCCTCTCTCTTATCCTCCAGTTTTCTCTCCCAACTTATCTCCCAAAAACTGAATCACAACAACTATTTGACTTGGAAACGTTAAATAGTCCCATTTATTAAGAGCCATCGACTCTATGGACATATCGATGGCACCACCCCGGCGCCTCCAAAGTGCGTCGACCGTGAAGTGAAGAGGACTGTAGTGGCAGATCAAGCTGATGGGGCTTCGGCTGGGACTGAGATCAGATTTGAGTATGAAACTCTTACTGAAAACAACCCTGAGTATGAAGTTTGGCTGGCTCACGACCAGTCCCTTGTTGCCTACATTACTTCTACTCTGTCAGAGGAAGTATTGGGAGGTGTTGATGATGATTTAACAACCCTAGATTTGTGGTCTATGCTTGCCACGACATACTCTCAAGTATTGGAAGCACGATTTCTACAATTAAAAAGGCAGTTTCAGGACATCAAGCGCGGGACGCGTACAGTTTTGGAATATTTGAATGAGATAAAAAATGTAAGTGACCAGCTTGCTGTCATTGGACATCCGGTCAGCGACAAGGACAAGGTGCAACAAGCTTTAAGTGGACTGGGAACAGATTTTGACATATTTTGCACAGCTTTGGAAGTTCTACTTGTCCTCCCATCCTTTGAAGATCTCAAGGCCAAGTTATTTCAGCACGAAGCTAGTCGTGTACAGCGACAGAACTTGTTTCCTTCCAGCAGCCACAATGTACTGATTACAGGGACACATGCACTGCAAGGGAATCACACCCATCCTTGGACTCCTCAGACAGGAATGGGAAGAGGTATTCTCCCAACACCACCAGACATGAATACCACATCTACCACGCCTAGAAGGGTTCCTACTTGCTTCTATTGCAACAAAAGGGGGCATGTAAAATCAGAATGTTGGCACAACCCTCAGAACAAAAATAACCAGATCAGGCGTGAGAACAAGGCAGCAGCAGGGTCAGCTTCATCATCATCCGACTCAAATGCGACATCAAACATTTCAGCAGACGTGCCACAACTTTTAATGACAGCCCTATCTAAACTCCACTTGAAACAAAATGAGCAAGGAGAATGGTATGTGGACTTTGGAGCAGCAGCCCATGTTACTGGTGACACAGGTAATCTCTCTAGCGTTTTTCCTTATTTAGATCAAGGCTCAGTTGTCACGGGAGATGGTTCCCATCACACAATATCGCACATTGGAAATGCACAAATATCTATGGGTCATTCTTCCATACCATTAAAGAATGTCCTTGTTGTTCCAAATGTCAAGAAAAATATTATCTCAGTGTCCAAACTTATTGATGATACTCATTCCTTTGTTGAATTCACACCATCTTCTGCTTATGTCAAGAATGCTCGAACCAAGAAGACATTCGTTGAGGGCACTCGCAAAGGAGATATGTATGTCCTTGAAGAAGCTCCAAAGATGTCAAAACCTTACCTTTCAGATTCATCTTTTCCAAGTCATAGTGAAGTTAATGTCGCAGAGTATAATAAGCCGTCCATTTGGCACGGTCAGTTAGCTCATTGTAGTCAGTCTTTTGTTCGAAGTCTTGTTGCAGACGGGCTCTTAGATAAGTCCAGTCTGAATTCAGTTAGTGAGTCCAGCTTGTGCTCGAGTTGTCACATCTGTAAGAGCTGTTAAAGAGGGTTTTTGCAATATTAAAAAGTCAGAGAGTAGGTCTTTAAATATTTTCTTATACTTGTTGGACTGTTTTTGTAATTTCTGTACCACCAACCCTAATCTCTTTAACTTGAGATTAGGGTTACGTTAATGAGTATTCTTTTGGGCTCTCTCTCTCTCATCGTAACATGGTATCAGAGCCTTCTCCGGCATTGACAGCCAAGTGAGTTCTCCGGCAACCTCTTCCTCCCTCTTCTCATCGCCCATCTCTATTCCCTCTTATCACCCAATAAGGAGACGGTAAGAGAATAGAGGTTGGGTGGGCTGCGTGGAGAAGGGCCTGATCACGCCTATGTGGAAGGCGTGATCAGATCCCTAAGTGGATCTCGTGGATGTTATTTTTTTTTTACGTTGGCTGTTGTTGAAGTTGAGGTAGTTTTTAGAATATTAAAGAACTTGACTTGAGGTAGTTTTTTGGAATATTAAAGAACTTGACAGTTCTTTAATTATTTACACAGAACTTTTCATTTACATTGTAATTTTGTTTTTACCCTAATTCTTCCTTAAGTAAGGGTTAGGGTACGTGATGAATAACAAGTTGGATATGTTTTCTTCTCTCTCTTTCTCTCACGACAACATGGTATCAGAGCCAGAGGCGTGATCACTTCAGGCTACCGACGACTGGCAGATTTCCGGCGATCTCCTCTCCGGTGACTGTCAGGTTTCTAAACCCCAAACTCTCTCTTCCTCTCTCTTCGGTTGATGGGCAGAGACTGAATCTCCCTCTCTCGTTCTTCCTCCCATCGTTCTTCCTCCTCTCTCGTCTCTCCATCTCCTTTATCATCTCCTTCCTCCTTCTATTGCTCGTTGGAGGGTGGAATCTGATCACGCCTATGTGGAACGCGTGATCAGATCCACTAGTGGAACATGGTGTGGCTGCTGGGATCTTGTCGTTCCTGCTGATCAGAAATTGCTTGTTGCTGTCTCTGGTTGTGGATAGCTGTTGCTGATCGGGGAGATGGTTTGTTGACGTTGCTAATTGTGAAACAGCAAGATGTGGACTTGCTGTTTGAGAGTTGAGGTTGGGAACAGAAAAAGCAGCGGCAGTTTTCGTTTGTAAGTTTGTTTTTCAGCAGTAATTATTGCAAAGTTTCCTATTGTTCAGGGACGTGAAGGAAGTGTGATTGCTACCTGCTTTGAATGCATGTTAACAACATCTAGACGTTAAAATCTGTGACTGGATTTTTCTGCCTGCACGTTAATTTTTTTTTCAGCAGTCTATATTAAGTGTGCAGAGATTTTATATTAAGTGTGCAAAGATTCTTTTCTTTGATCTTCACTATGGAGCAGAGGGATAGTATTGTTGATACACAGGGAGAATATAAAGTCTCTGGGAATCTTCTTTCATTTGGGTCTACCGTGACGTTAGATGGCTCAAATTATGAAATCTGGTGTCGCGTATTTATGATGTCTGTTAAGGGGCATAGAAAGAAACATGTTATTGAGGAGGAAGAACCCCTAACTAAGACCGGAAAATATTCTACATGGGAGGAAGATAACAATATTGTGATGTCATGGATTATGAATAGTGTGCAGGCACACATCACTCCTATGATTGCTTATTATACCTCTGCCAAGCATATGTGGGAATTTTTGAAGCAAACTTACTCCCATGATAAGAATATGAGCAAAGTCTTGCAGGTTGAAGAAGAACTTTTGAAACTCCAACAAGGTGACTCAGATCTGGCCCAATACTTTGCGTCAGTCAAATCAGCCTATGAGAGGCTCAAAGCCCTACGTCCCCCGTGTCAATCATGCTACAAAACCCACTTTGAGCAGCACATGGTGGCAAAATTTTTAGCTGGGTTATCTCCTGATTTTGCAGTGGCCAAAGCCCGAATGTTGACTGGGGCTGAAATTCCAGACCTTGCTGAGGCCTATAATAGGCTAAGTCGTCTGGCGGTGACTTTATCTCCATCTTCAACTGATGCATCTTCTTCAGCATTAGCTGCCCCAGGAGTTCGTGGGCAGTCCTTAGCCATCTCAGGGAGCCGAGGACAGACCTTCAATAGAGGGAGAGGAGGTCGTAGTTCAGGAGGTGGACGTGGTAGATTTCAATGCACGTTCTGTGGAAGACTTGGTCATCTAGAAGATAGATGCTGGAATAAACATGGTCGCCCTATGATCCGAGGCTCCGAGTCATCACAGATCAAGAACTCCTCTCATATCCCAAAAGCTTCACATGTTGAAGATGACCAT
>JAANDH010000971.1:2712-113068 GCA_011799765.1 Nymphaea thermarum
TTCCACGAAAACAGAGGAAGCTCTGTTTTTGTCTCTCTTTCATATATTCTGTCATACTGATAACGTGGGATTCATCCCCTTATATAGATTACAGCCCCTTCTATCAAATCTGATCCCAACGACCAAAAGATCCCTGGAAATCAGGGAATTACATAAACAAGGCAACAGCAATTATCAGGAAGGGAAAGGCGAGATTGGCAGAATTGGATTGATGCCAATCTCGTTCGTTCTGATATCAACATTAACCGTTGAGGATTCCTTTCCAAAGAAATCGCAAATCGCTGAGGATTTCTTTCCATGGTAGAGACGATGACAGGCTTCCTTCAAGATGCGCTAACAAATGTTAAATGTTGCTCTGCATGGTAATCTTTTTTGTTAAATATGCATAAATACCAGATCAGCGGAGGAGAACCGTGGATCTGCATCTCCTGTCTGTGCCCATCCACTAACATGGATTTATTACCTAATAAAGTTTCCATTATTGTCTCAAGTTAATCCAATACGAACTGGTTCATGTAAGTGTTGAGCTCTTGGTTTTATCTTTCAAATATTGAACACGGAGAAAAATTGAAGCAATCCTTCCCCTTCATGGACCATATGATATGATATATAATATTAGTTATTACCGTGACGACAATTGCCCTCTCAATTGAACAATTGGAAAAAAAGATAGTTACAGCAGAAAAATGGAGGGCAAATTAGTCGACGGATACCCTATGCTCGATTCAATCGGCGTTGAAAAAATAGGTCTGGGCCGGTCCCATAATGTATCGACAATCAAGGATGCTCCAATCAGGTGATGTTGCTTACACCAATTCACAACTCCTAGTTAGAACTCTCAGGGACTTTTCCAACTTAAAATTGTTCAAAAACTACTTAAAGAGGCTTTTCCGATATGAACAACTATTTGAAGAATTTATACTGCCTCTTTACATTCAGACAATTACATAAACAGTTCATAGATACTGCAATTCAACAACGAGTGTTAACTGTTTAAGATCTTCGTTGTTATACAGAATTCTGGGGTTAAGATCTCGCAAGTGACATACAACAACATCAAGGGAACATCTGCGACCCAAGTGGCGGTCGATTTCTCATGCAGCGCTAGCGCGCCATGCCAAGGGATCAAGATGTCTAATGTGCAGCTGACATACAAGGGCCAGCCTGCTAAGGCCTCATGTGATCATGCATTTGGGAGTTCAAGTGGCTCTGTGTCTCCACCAAGTTGCCTTCAATCATCCAGTAGCTCAAACCGTAGGCTTATGAGCTTTGATCGCCAGTAGACCTACCATATACATAGCTATTTCACTTCATTCGTTTAGTAGAAGATTGGAATAAAAGAAACTCATATTCTTGTACCTTTAAAATTGTGTTAATAAAGCTTGGATTCGTTATTCTTTTAACATCAAACCAATTAATAGACACATCAATAGCTGAGAAATTTCATGCAATTGGTTGTCTCCGTGTGTGTGTGTGTCGAAAGTTGCAAATTGTAAACTGGAGATTGAATAAAATCATTTGGGATGCTGATTTAGTGATTCACATCATAAATATATTATTACATAAATTTCAAAATATAAAAGTAGTCCAAATATAAGAAAAACCGATAATTTATACATGGTAAGGCATATACATGCATCTAGGAGTTCAAGTGGCCCTGTGGCTCCAGGAAGTTGCTTTCCATTGTCCAGTAGCTCAAACAGTTGGTTTATGGTTCTATACTCCAGCAATTCGGGTGAGCGCGAGGTGTTAATCCCACCACTCGAAAAAGGCCCAAAGACCCCCCCAGAGACCTGCCTTAATACAGGCCCCTAGTCCGCATAGCCCTTGAGGCCTATACTCCAGCAATTCATCATATAGAAACTACCCTGAATTTTTTTTTTTATAGAGTAGCACATTGAACGAAAAGAGGTGGATATTCATGCACTTGATAATAACATGTTCTGCAAAAATTGATTTCATTGTCGAATTAAAGCATGGGTCTGTTGTTCTTTTGACAGTAAGCACATGAACGTCTGATCAATGGCGGGAAAAAATTTCCTCCGGTTGTACGCGTATAAGCATGTTGGTCTCGGAACGCACCTGTTCTTGTTGGATGCAAATTTGGAACCTGGACCCCATTTGAAAGCAACTGTTCTCGTCACTTCATTTTATAAATCGTGATCAAGGAGATGTACGAAATCTGCCGAGATTCAAGGACCATGTGGGTCGCCAAAACTTTTCTGAAATTTTTCGACTCATCTGTGTCCCTTTATTAAGGTTCAAGGCAAAATGATTGTACTACAATCAGCTTTAGGGAAAGACTGACAAAGCTACCACAGTGAAAGATGAAGCTGTGCGTGGACAAACAAAGTGAAACTTGATAAAAAGAAAAGCAGTAAAGTCATAAGCGGACAGCGCCTATTGTTATACCATGGGCTGTTCAGGTGGATGCAGCTACCAATAACGTAAGCTTCTTTCCTTTTGAGAAAAACGCACATAGGACATTCACTCTTGGGTAGTATTGTTGCAAAATATCAGACCACACGCAGAAGCACCAAGAAATTATCAAGTTCCTTATTCTACGGCCTGGTGACACCAGCATTCTCCTTCCCCCCCTTTTTTTTGCAATTTATGTGACTATTTTGACGTTCCGATGCTTCTAATAAGATTCGGATTCTGTCAAGTTGTATTCAGGGTTCAGCTTTCAAGCCCACTGCAGCTTCCAAATTCAACTCACTAGCAATAACTGCTAAGTTAATGACAGTAGGAGAAAAGGCTATTGGCGTCAAATGATAACTACAAGGACTGGAAAAGGAAGTACAGAAATATATTCCCAGGGAAGATTAACAGAGCCAGAGCACCAAGATAACTAACATGTACTATTTCATTTTGTTCAAGAAATAAAAGGAACATTTCTAGACATGATGTTACACCAAGAAAAAAAAAATCATTCTACAGCTTCCGTAAGGAACAGAATCGATGCACCCACTGAGCCCTCCTAATCAATAACCAAGCTCGTTCTTGTCCATCATCGATATTGCATCCCACTTGTGTAAGAGCCTCCAAACAGAAGACAACGGAAAAGGATGGAAATTCACAGACCACAGAGCATCATGACCCTCGATACAATTACAACCAGACTCACCAGTCATCACTCCATATAGTAACTTATGTCCTTCAAACAGGCCCGGAGCAACATTGTTGTCAAAAATATTGTGCTCCTTAACTTACCAGCACCATTTCCCCATTTCCTGCTTTGGCTGCCACCTCTGCTTCAAGTCTTTCCCATATCAATTCACGCTTTTCTTGTAACGCCTTTGCCTTGGCCTCTTTCTCTAGATACTGGCGTTGGCATTCAAGTAATAGGTCATTGTCCATCTCTGCAAACATCTTCCGGACGTTCAGAGTCAACCCATGAACAGCCTGATTCCAATGAGATTGTATGTTCTTCTCCAGGGCTTCAAAGATAATTGGGAAAATCACATTACGGTTTTGAGCTATCAAGCTGACAATGTGATCGTTGTTCCAAAGGAAAAGGGCACGTTCAGCTACCTGCATGCACAGTATCACGTGGTCTCTTTACACCAAAACTACAAAGCTAGGATTAACAAACTCATGCACATAAGGGGATTTACTGGTACATCATGTACATCTGCCTTGTGGAAAAATGCTACATTTATCATACGAATTTCAAGGACATAACAGTTGGATAGCCTGCCATACGAACTGACAACAATAGACAGCAGCTGCATGCTGGCACTTAATTTTCATATAAGCTAATGTGTTAGAACATTCAATGTGAAAAGGTAAGGTTTAGAAAATTGGCCTAAATAGAAGGATGAACAGCTGATAGCACTTCACTTACAAAGTGATTTCCTGCAGTTGTCAACCAAACATACCTAGACCACTTAGTTATTTCACCAATTGCCCAAGAAGGATTAACGCTGGATGGCCTGTATTCTCAAGCCTACCATTAACAGATTGGAAAAAATCATCAGGAAAAGTGGGTACATTCAATTTCTTTCAGTTAATGGGGGGGCCTAGATATGCTTCCTCCAGCCACTAACATAAATTCTAATGAACAGGAGACATAGGAAGGAAATGACAGCAGCTTTAAACACTTCAATTCAGGGAGCACATAAGAGCACGGAAAGTAGGAAAATGCTCACACGCAGCAATTCTCTAACTGGCGAACAAAACAGCAACAGATCATATTCTTGGGATTTTCTGGGCACGATAATGTCTTGGGATATTCAATTTCGAAGAGAAAAAAGCTGCTGCAAATATTTTCCAATTAAAGTATAAAAAGCTATAAAACAATTTATGCTTAAATGCACATTTAGTAATGCCAGTAATTCAAAATATAATGGAATAAGTGGTCCCAGTACATGCAATTTCCAGGGGAGAGAAACAAAAGGTCCCACCCTAAAAGGACATGAAGAAGAGTTCTCCACACCCTATAGGCCTATACAACTAAGATGCTTCATAATTTTTTATCCGGTAACTTGCATAGCTGTCACCAGCTTGACGCATAGTCTAATCACTAAGTGCCTAATCATTAAAATGTTCCTCCAACCAGTGTTCCGGAAAATCAGAACTGAGTTAAATCAGCTGGGCTGCCGATTCAATGCAACAGCTGATTCAGTAGTCCAGCTGAACCGGTTGTGCATTGGCAAAAAAATATTATTATATGTTTTTTTTTAAAAGACATAAAAGTAGAAATACTTACATACATAATATAAAAATAAGTAAATCATTTAAAATATTTTAAAAAATAAAATAATGAACAGTGCATGGAATATGGCAACCATCTAGCGCACAGTGAAATGAATCAATTTTCGACCAATTCATTTAAAAGTTGTTCAGCACCAGTTTTCCAACAGTCTTCAACAGCTAATAGGCTGTGTTTTATAGAAAACTCATGTTATTTCTGTGAAAAATTGCGATAAAGTTGAAACCAATCCAGGTTTAGATATAGAGTTGGTGACCCACCTGGGTCTGCCCCACCTTAGGTGAAAACTTTACAAGTGTGCATGGGTAAAATTGGGCCAGACCTAGCCCAACTCAGCAATGAAACCTTTACATAGGTTTCACAAGTTTCAAAATTTCAATAGACTCTTTCTGGCCCAAATCATTAACTGCAGTGGCCAAAACTCGGTAACAATGAGGTCAAGTCAGGAGGTACCTGGAGAACAAAATCCACTTATAGATAAATCTAACATTCATAGTGTATTACTGTATCCATTCTTCTCACCAAAGTTTTTATTTGTTGTTTCACCTGTCACGACCACCTAATATTCATAGCAAATGTTGTAAAAGGCTTGTCGTAATGTGTATCGGTTGAGCCTACCTATACGCTGTATCGCAACGTATCATAAACGTAGCGATACATATCGTAAATTAATTTTTTAATTCATAAAAATTTTAAAAAATTAGAAAAAATAGACAAAAAATCGATAAAATCAGGAAAAACAAAAAAAAATTGAAAAAAAAACGTGTTCTATATAAAAAAACTCATCACATCATTCATAAGCCATAATATATTAACAACATATTTATAAATGACAAATAACAAATTCTTAATAACATAATAAACATCCATCAAAATTTTAAAGTTTAATGAAGTGTTTTAGAATTTAGATTACATTATAAGTTCGCAACAAATAATATATTATGATTATCATCAATCAAGGTCCCATCACCCCCACGGACCATGAGTAAACCTTCTTATCCACAAGCAAGTTTTCCTCTAAATCGATAATTTATCACAAAAATGGGCAATTTTTGTATAAAAACTAGTAAAACTTCCCCTCCCACAAGTTTTAGACATGTTTAGAAAGATGAAAATAGAGGTTTTTTTGTAAAAAACCACAAAAAATAATTTTATCTCTGTATCGTACGAATACATGGGTGCATCAGGTGTATCATACGATATGGCCCCCATATCGCATGATACAGTTGATACGCCTACGAGCTTGTGTATCGTAGGCGTGTCGTATAGATTTTTCAAACATGTATAATACGTATCGCACGATACAGGCAAGTATCGTGCGTTACAGATAACACTGATTCATAGCATATCGATTTGTACCAATTTTTTTTTTTTTTTCATCTGTCACAGCCATACACTTGGCCAGTTTGAAACCTTGGTTAGCCATGCATTATTAATAGCGAGAACAACATTGAGAAGCTTTAGAATTCCAAGTGGAGCAAGTTATTGAACTACAAGGGCATCACTAAAACTCCATGTGGTAACGATTTTGTGCCAGAGAGATTTCTCTGGCCATGCAACTAATGCTGGATTCACCATCATGTTGAGTAAACAGTGGACACATAATCCAAAGGGCAATGGAAAAAGAATGTTTAGACATAGGCTGAGCAGTACCAGTATGAAAAGTGGAAATTATTCGTACCAACAAATGAAGAGAAATTACTTTTCATGTGCTAATTGGTACACATTAACAGGATTATGATACTAGAATTGACTAGCAAACATATACTGGAATCAATTTTATGTGCCAAAATAAAGTTCCAACTTCCATTGAACCTTTTCCTTTTCCAATTTAAACCCAAACAGAACAACCATGAGTAAGAAAGCAGTTTTTTTCTGCAAAGAAAATTCAATTCAGTTCCCACATGATATGCATAAGCCATTTGGATGACAGACATAAACACTTTCCATTTAGTTAATTAACCCTTGAAGATCACTTTCCAATTACCCTTAAACATAAGGAGGAAAACAGGTCACCCCAATTGCTAGGACCACCTCAACTAGAAGAGGAAACTGATGACATCATGCATCTTTAAGTCAAAATAGTGGAAAGTTAAGATGACATAAGGTGGATATAAAAATTAAATGATCAAAGAAGTTAAGCAACATACCATTTGTTGCTATGACTAATTTTTAGCAATAATGAAATCATAGTCACCAATATGGTTCTCAGTAATTTCTCAGTGAGACTTCCTTGCGAATTTCTCTCAAAATATACTTTTTCTCAGGAAAAAAAAAATGGGAACACAGTGGAAGTTTTTAGAAAGAACACTAAAAGTCAAGAGAATAGGTTTCCTACTACTTTCCTTGCAAAAACCATAAATAAGTAGATATACTTTTGGAAACATGATATAAATGAGATGAGGACTTTTTGAAACTCTCAGAAAAAAATAGGACTATCCTGGGAGAATTTTTAGTTTTCAAAGCTTGGAAAGGAAACCATCAGCAAACATCAAGAACAAATATCAGTACTGGAAATAGAAAATAGACAGCTTCCAATTAAAAACAGAATCATGTCCCAGAGGGTAAAATAAATCTCAGCAATAAAAATGGTAAATAGACAGCTTTTAACAATAACAAAAATCAAATGGCCATGAATAGGAAATGCATCGCCTATACATGTCAATAATTCATGGGGAACCCATTCAAACAGTTGCAGCAAGAAAAACACCAAAATCCCCCAAAGATTATGCTATTTATGTGGCAACTTTAGGAATTAGTCAGCTTGGTGATGAAAGACCAAGTACAACAAAGGAAACAAAAAACTTCAAATACAAGGGCCAAAAGATAGCAAAGCATGGACTCAAAGCATAGGAGATCCAGCCTTTCAAGTTTAATTCATGACTGATTATTAAAAAAAAATTGAAAAGGCTAGTGAGAGTCAATTTGTTTCTCAATTTAATAAGGATCTATCGACCACATGATGAAACTTCTCTATGCAAATATGCAACTCCACCGCATGGTTCAGTAACAGTAAGATACCTGTTACTTGAAGACATGCCAGAATACCATTGTTGGCAAACTTGGCGAGTCAACTGGTGACTCAGCCGAGTTGTCTCTACCAGCCCCTAACCAATTTAGGAATTAGGGCCATCTGGTAAGGAACCAAACTAAGGTGAGTCAATGGTCTGACTCAGCCACAGCGAAGTCCATCAGGAACCAGCTAAGTCAACCACCAACACAGAATATTTCAAGGCTTGCAAATTTACAATCAAAGAGGGTTTTTGATGAATGATCTGCTTAACTCAACTTCAACACTGACCAAGACGATAACCTAGACAAAGAGATAACAATGAGATCAGAAACCGTTTCATGTTTGATTAGCACCAGTAGCAGAAACAGAGTAGCACCAACAAGTACACATTAATCCCAAGATTTAGCATGTCACCTTGACAGATAAGAAAAAACAAATTCACAAGCAAATGGCCCCAGGACGCACTTCATTGCTTGACAATTAACATTCAGTTTCAACAAGAGATTTTCTTCTAAAAAAGTATGCAATCCATGTCCCTCTATGACAAATATAGAAGACCAATGATTTGAAACAGAACTGGAACAAACTGAGGCAAGAAGTAAAACTGCTAAGTGAGCAAAAATTTAAGAAGACAAATGTTGCCAGCAGATCTAATATTTCAGAAGATTAAACGTGTCAGCGGTGGAAGGATAGATTTCACCAAGCAGAAAAAAAGTAAATAACAATTGAATCTATCTAAAATTCTAACCCTAAAGAAAAAAAAAAGTTAAATATATAAAGTTGTACATCTTAACTAAGTACGTTCTTGCATGAAGCAGAGCGACCAACTAAACCTGCATCAATAAGCACCACCATCTAGGTGGGCGTGCGCGCATCCTGAGGTACTCATGCTACATTGTTTATATTTTTCCTTCTCATAGATAAGAATATATTGCATGATACATAAGTGAAGGACGAAAGTACTAGCTATGAAAGAAATATTAGTAATGGCTACCTGGAAATGTGAACTATTGAGACAGCGACCTATTTGCCTAAAGAGCGGAACCATGCAGCGCTGGAACTCTGCTGATTGTGTTGCTTCAAGAACTTCCTCCAACTCGCCAAGAAAGAGGACCTCCTTCTGACAGTTAATGACAGGCCAATACTTCAACAGTCCTCTTATCACTGTATCCGCAAGTTTGTAATCCTTCTCGACAAATTGGGTTATGCAATAAGACAATTGTTGATGATACATTGAAACTGATTTAGGCTTGTGGAGTGGGATAAGTGCCCGAACAAGGAACAACTTATGCTCCTCCTTCAATGGCAAAGCAAATCCATTTATAATGCTTCCCAGGATCTCCAAAAGCTCGGCAATGCCACTATACCTCTCTGTCTCGAATATAAATCTATAAAATATGTTATTGATTGCCTTCCTTATGAAGGGGCGATGAACCATGAATTTCCCATATATCCGGTGGAGAATGGTTTTCAAAAAGTCTCTTTCCCGTGGATCCTCTGAATCAAACAATTGAAGCAGCTTCAGAACAAAGGAGTGGTCAACGTACTTCTTAGCAATCTTCGTGTCTGTATCTGAAGAAACAACATATCGCAAAAGAAGCTCATAAACAATTTGTAAGTGCGGCCATGATGGTTCAAGAAAAGGGTCCTCTTCCTCTGGATCAGCATTTTCTGACCCGGTATTCTCATGAGAAGCAGGGGGCAAGCAGCGGAAGATATTAACCGAAATCATCTTGACCAGTTCTTCCTGAACATGTTCAGTGATCTTCCCCGAACCCGATTGAATGAAATCAACGAGCTCAAGCAAAGTCTGTCTTTTGGTCTCTTTCTCTCTGACAAACTTCAAACTGTCCGAGAAGTCGAAAATGACAGAACAAATCTGAAGCTTCCTGATGAACAGATTCTGCCGCTCAGAGACGGGAACTTCCCTGAAAAGTGGTAGCAACTCAATGGCCCCCGCAGTCGAAGGCGTGGTAGCCAGAACTCTATCTGCACCAGTTTGGCCAGTGGCGTTGCTTCTATTCGCATTGCTATTTACAGTTGCGTTAGACGTGGAAATACTGGTTGGATTGGAGACCGATGCGGAATTGCGAAGGCCGGATGAAGAATTCGCGAATACTGACGGCTCATTTGCATCAGATTTGGAAGGCTTACGGCTCCCCCTCTTCCCAATGATCTTGTTCAACATCCCTGATCGGCCTCTAGAAACAGCTAACAGTTCCCAGTTTTTAGCTTCGGTCCAAGCTCCAGTGACCAATCATAAAAATTCTGACCGACCATCAAATCTGATGAGCTCCACGACCCATGAAACGGCTTCCGAAGTCCCAAGGGTATGCAGAAGCACGCGCTTGTGCCAGCCCTAGACAACAGGGCATGAAAAATCAGTCCTAAATCACCAAAAGATATTTATTCGAACAACTCACACCTGCAACAAGCTAATCCATAAGGAAAATGACGGGATTCAGGAGTAGAAATTAGGTGAGGAGATGAAAATCATCGGACCCCAAAGACCCCCAAAAAAGAAGGAGAGTGCGCCAGAGAAAGACAAAGAGAAGGGGAGGGAGATAGAGAGGAAGAAAAGGGACCAAAACAACCAAAAAAACGATTTATGAGACAAAATCACGAAACCCTCAAATTAAAGCACACCCTGAGGTCACCTGATCACCACCCACAAACGGAAACGCATTCATAACTGAGAATCACAAAACCCTAGCAAATGGAGGGCGAAAACCCTACTTTCCGAGCGGAGAAGGAGCCTTAAATTGTCGATGGAAACCCCTACAGAGACTGATACTGATGGATCCAAGAGGGACAAAAGAAAGAAGAAAGGATGAGAACCAGGTTTCGCAAGGGGGCAGAAAACTACCATTCTCCAATCTGCCCATAGCCGGTGTATTCCAGAAAGGCAACGACCACAGCGGAGGCAATTCCAGAAACGCAGACGTCGATATTTGCAACAATCAAGCAACTTCTCTTTCTTAAGAGTAGATTTTTCTCTCTTTCTTTTCTCTTCTCTCTTTCTTTTCTCTTCTCCCTTCTGCACTTAGATTTGTAGACTAAATATGTTTTTTTACAGGATAGACTTCGACCAGAGTTGAACAGAATCCCCGAGTGGCTCTCTTTTATATACAATGACAGGAAGAGGGAGAAAGCTCTGTGATCCAAAACTGTACGCACGGTTCGCCACAACAAAGTAATAAATATATACATGAAGGGATTTGATTCACCTTTTTTTTTTACCCCTTCTTTTTTATCCTGCATTGCCATTTTTATTAAGCGTCTCCATCTTCTACTCTCTGTTTTTTCTTTACGATCTGTTTGTAAAATTTCTTCTTTTTCTGTGTAATAGGTGTTTACTGTGTATAGTAATTGGAATGACCAATGCAGTTCATTTCCTTTTTTCTGTTTGGCGACAGGGAGAGAAACTCATCGTCATCGATTGGATTTGATCTTGTTTCATTGGCAGCTTGATCTTGGGGATTTTCAAAAACCACTGTCAAGTCTAACCAGTGCAGGAACAAAGTCCAAGAGGAAAGTGTTTTCATTTACACAGGACTCGTTTCACGAATCGGAAGAAGTTTTGGAGAAGAATTTCAGAATTTCTTTTTCTGGAACAGTTTGAAGAGGAAAAAAGCCATCCTTGTTCCACATTCAAGGTCTGTTTGATATCCTGAAATTACAATTCCAGAAAAACAAAAATTACTGTTGCAATTTCGAGTTGCCTCAAGCTATGAAATGGGTTTTGATAACTAATCAGCCTGAGTGCTCATGAATGTTAGTCTGTATTGCAAATGGGTTGATACTCTAATAAAATGATGTACAGTTCTAAACACCATTGACAGTGGAAAAGTGAAGAAGCTCAGGGATTTGTTTTCTTCCCTAACTAAAGTTTTTAAAAAAAAACTAAGTCCACGAAACACAAGACTGGAGCTCATAAATTCAATAAAACCAACGTTCTGGTACGCAGTAAATTTTTAAACCTTGAACAGAGGTTTACAATGAAGTCGGTATTTATGTCTACAACTAGAAATAGCAAAAACGCATACATTTTCGAATTCAGCACGTAGATTGCATGATGCAGTTAATTCTTAATTAACTGACCAATAATTTTATTTTCCGAATAAATTATTGATACAGTCTATTTTGGTTTTTTTTTTATTTTGCATTAAATATGCATTTAAAGACGAAAAGTGCTTATACCGGCCAAAGCCATACCAAAATCAAAGTTTAAAAAACTTAATTCTAAATACGATAACCGTCTCCATATATCTTCAAGATAAAACTATGCACTTCAAGAAAGCTTTTCCAAATGATCTTTTACTATTTCATGCAATTTTTAAAGGCAAACCTTCATTTCAATGATATGAAAACCAGGTTTGAGGAAAATCTAGTTTTGATAAATCTTGGTTTTGTAAAAGAGAGTAAAAAACCCAACCCCCCCCCCCCCCCCACAGATTATTCATGTAAGGTGTCATCTTGAAAACTTTAGTCATGTAGTAAAGATTGCGATAGATCTTCAAAGACTTATAAAAGGTCTGTTAAATAATGGTTGTTCTGATTTATATTCTTTTTTATGTTAGATAGGAGAACAAACTGAGATCTGTCTGAACTAGGGGTCCTGGGTCATTTCAATTCAAAAATCAAGTTTTAGGTAAACAAAAAAATTAATGTTTTTAAAACTTATTGAAAAAACTCGAAATCAAGTTTCCACAAAATTGGGATAGATGCCTTTTGTTTTTTAAACAAGAAGTTGGGTTGATAAGGAACCCATATCCTAATAATTTTCTTGTTCAATAATTATATTTGTCCATGGCGAATGCTTGGTACGTGAACGAATGGGGAAATATTACTTATGGCGTCCTCATATTGGATGAAATTCAAAAAGGCACAGCATTTTTGTGGTAAAGCACCAGTTAGCCGCGAGTACAATATGATTTTGAGTTTCTTTCATACACTTAAATGTCAATCATTTACATCCATTTGGATGTTAGCAGTTGGATAGATGGCCGTCAAAGTAAACATGAAGCGATATTTTCCTCGATGTTATCGGCATTGGTCAATTTGAATCAAATCAGTCTTCAATTAAAGAGGGCCACTTCTCAGATTTTTAACTATTTTTCAAATATTTTAATTCACTTTTATTTTCATTACCTTTTTATTCTTACCTATCATTTTCAAAAAAGAAAAAAGAAAAAAAAGCTCAACACTTTTTTCCCAATTCTCCTCTTTCCACAAACTCTGTATCTCGTATCATTAATGGGATTACTATTGCTAATTTTTTATCGCATGAACTAAACTATAATTTTAAAATTTTGCAAGAGTTGAAATAGAAATTTTTAAATTTTATATATATATATATAACCTCTACTCTTGGGTGATTGCCATCAAATCGAAGGGACATCACGAGCTAAAAATTATAAGGAGAACCTTTCTTAAACCTGACGGAAGTTGGCCACCGTCCAATGCGACAAAATGGCATCAAATCATGGCCTCTGATGCGCACTACTCTACTCTGCCAAGCATAGCTTGTATATATCTTTAAATATACGAGCAGTTCCGACGCCCGTCCAGCCGTCCTTCATCATACTCAATTTGACATACTAAAAGTAAGAGCTGACTTTTATGCATGATCAGATCTTACACTGGAATTTGGATACAGATATGGTCTGAACTTTTTGCTAATTAATTCTGAGCCTTACGATAATTCAAATCCATTTTTAGCTTATCAAATTTGAGAAGAAAGGAAATTCTTATTTGTTCAAATGGTGCTTCTTTATCTTTTGAGTTTTTTTTTTTTTTTTTTTTGGTCAGGTCGTTCACTCAAGATCTTAATCTCTCCCAAGACTTGATGAACAACATCAGATCGTGTCATATATATATTGGTTCGGACCAATTCTGATTTAGGGTTTGTTAATGAAGATTACATTCCATAGGTTTCCTAACTATAAGATATGGCTAGGGGCGGATCGAAAGGGGAGGTGCATAGGGCTTGGTGCCGTCACTGCTAATTGAACAAAAAATTACATTAAGAAAAATTGAAAGTTTTTAGTTGGGTAATATATTTTTTGGATTCGGGTTTAGTTTGGCCCTACCCAAATAAGTTCGTTGGACCGTTTGGCCTGCCCTTGAAAAAAATCCTCACTTCGCCCCTGCGTATCTCCTAATTAAGAACAAAAGTCACCTCTATTGATCATGTTGCTAGGAGAATCATAGTTGAAAAGAGCAGGGGCGGAGTCACATTCATCCCACAAATTTTGGTTATTCACATGTTGGATCGTCTCATAAAATCTGTCTGTTCATATAGAAGTGCCCCTTTGTCATTTGCTTATATATATATATATATATATATATATATATATATATATATATATATATATATATATATATATATATATATATATATATATATATATATTGTGCTCCTCATTCAGCTTACTATTAATTTATATGTAATTTTTTTGAAAGTTTTAAAATTTAGTTACTTTGCATAACTGTTCCCACAAAAAAAAAAGTCCTCTAGCTCCCTTAAGAAAGAGTTTAAATGATGTCAAGTTTTTGTTATTCATTCAAGAAAAGGCATACGTAGTATGAACATGCTTCATGTTTGAATGTCTTCATTTTACTGGCCCAACTTTCTGGGCAGTTTCTCTTATTTGTCTTTTCCTTCTTCTTAAGAAGCCACTCAATTTATCATTTGGAGGGAAGCATGAGCCTGTAAGAAGAAGCGCTTTCCTTCACCATCAATGAAAGGTATGGTGTTTTGTTGTTTCCATCTCTCCGGGAGGTGGATTATGACCTTTCAGAAATTTGGGTTGAAAAAGAAAAAGATGGAGAACAAAGGAGCAATGGATTTGATTGTATAAAACGCAAAGGACAAGTTCCACCTATCAAATAGATGAGGACGGATATCGTTGGATCGATCAGGCGCGCACACACACACACACACATATATATATATATATATATATATATATATATATATATATATATATATATATATATATATATATATATATATATATATATATATATATATATATATATACAAAAACAATGAGAAAAAGAGTTCCCACATTTTTCTCTCCGTAGTTGGTTTGTAAAAAATCAAGTGGTTGTTTTTTATATGTCTACCATCTAATATATATATATATATATATATTGGCACACTTTTAGGTTGTCACATCTATTAGAAATGACTTTGGTCATTGATTAATTAGTTAACGTCAGTGATTGAATAAGAAAGGAAAAAAGAGGCACTCAAACAAGCTTTTACATTTTTGCTAAGAAACTCTAATCAAAATATTTATAAACGCTGATTTATTATGAAGCATCTTTTGATTCAAGTTAAGGTTATGAAAGATATGGATCTATCTACTAGAACTCAAGGATTTTTAGTATAATAAGAGTCGTTTGTCCGTATATATTATGTAAAATAAATTAATTAACTTAATATATGTTACCTATCTTTGTCTAACTAGAGCTTATATAGTCTTGTCCTCTCATGATTGAGGGACCCCTTTGATGGAGAAATGGACCTAGGAAAGGCGAATCTCCAACCACCCAATTTCAGTGTCTCCAAAAGAATTAAATTGACCAATTTAAATATCTAACTAGGAGACAATCTTGTGAATTTGAACATAATAATGCAGTTGCCATTGCAGCCCAAATTGCATGCTAGCTGCTTTCATACAAACAAACAAAAAATATGAGAGAGAAAGAAAATTGAGCACCACTTGGATTCGATCCGGATCGGATTTTGGAATCTGTGCCCGGGGGAAGAAAACGCTCCGAACTCAGGTGGTATTCCTCACATAAAATTCAATCTGCTAAGTCAGATCCATCGTCCTTTATTTGAAAATCAGATCCAGTTCTATTATTGGGTTTTGGGTCTTCTCCCATGTTCGTATCCGAGTAAATTTAATTAACCAGAGTTGAATGGGCTTAAGATTCGGTGTAAGCTTATTCCTAGTTCCTACTTCAACTGCGGCACTAGTTCTGGTGAGTTCATACACAGTTTGGTTGAACTAGCGAAATCAGCGCCCACGCCAAGTTCATCACCTTCACATGAGCGCTATAAAAATGTGAACTAGATTTATGAATCTCGTTGGATTATATATATATATATATATATATATATATATATATATATATATATATATATATATATATATATATATATATTGAGTTTGTATTATAATCTGAATATTTGAACATGCAATAGATCGAGTATGATAAAAGGTGCCATCCGGTGTTTTTTGTGTTTGGCCAACTGGGTCTATTTCTTGGTGAGCTAGTAAACTTTTACACACGCACANATATATATATATATATATATATATATATATATATATATATATATATATATATATATATATATATATATATATATATATATATATATATATATATATATGTGTGTGTGTGTGTGTGTGTGTGTGTGTGTGTGTGTGTGTGTGTGAATGGCCCAATGGGGTTGAATATAACATAAACTACTTGATAAAGCCACCATAAACTGTCCGTTTACTATAAACCATTGTCACAAAAAACATGTATGGATATTATACGGCGATGAATTTTTCAAGTATAATACGGCAAAGTTGTATATCTTGGGAATATCTTGGTGAATTTTTAAAAAATTTAAAACATTTAATAAATCTTGAAAAATATAAATAAAATTAATAGAAAAATGGCAAAAACGGGTATAATGCATATCATACACATTTTTTTTAAAAAAAAGTGTTTTTTCACGTTTTATACGGCTGACTTGTTTTTCACATTTTATGTGTTTTTTTTGAATAAAACACATTTTTGTGACAATACTTATAAACCATCATTAATAGTTCTCAAGAACTGTTTTTTAGTAACAATCTTTAAAATTTTGGTCATCTGGCAACATCCAACAACAAACATATTTCAATTCCGTTGCATATATATAATTCAAATCTGCTGGATGTTGTTGAATATTAAAAGTTTAAAATGTGTCACTAAAAGCAGTTGTCACCGGAGCATTAGCAGTTATTTACAGCGCAGTAATGGTTAATGACGAATGGTGCTTTTAGCTCGTAAACGTTTATAATCTATTTAGTGACAGTTTTTTTTATTTTTTACAGCATCTCTCTGTCTCTCACAGTGCAACCTGACATAGAATTAAACCCACTTCACACGGAAACTCCCAACATATCCACATGTTATCTGTGTTCATATACAGTACTTTTCCTGCAAAATTGTGCAAAAATGAAGAACCTCGTGTTCCTTTTGGCCAAGTTCTTGTAATGGAGACAGAGGCTGGCCGTATGTAACTTTACGGGTTCTCGACTTGCAGAGAACCCTAAGCCTGTCCTTGCATAATGTGGGCAAGGACTTCCTCTGTTTGATAGCGAGGATGCAAACACGATCTGCTGCAACAAGATGCGTTATAGGCCGGATCCAAACAAGTAACGATACCCTAGAAATTGGCCAAATCTTCAAACTAGATACCCAACTCATGAAATCCATGCGAGGACAACATGCTTAAGGTAGGGGTGAACACAAGCTCAGTCGAGCTAGTCGAGCTTGAGTTCAGTCAGCTTGAACTCGGCTTGATTAATGAACTCGAGAATAGCTCGATGAAAGTAGCTCGAGCTCGATTAAGGCTCGACAAACTCGTTTGAATAGAATCGATGTTCATCGTTACGTGTTGAGCTCCAGCTCGACTCGATTAAAACTCGACAAACTCATAAACTTGTTTGAATATATCATTGACTTGATTAAGGTTCGAGCTCGAACTCAGCTCGATTATTTAAACTAGTAGACTCATGAACTCGAGCTCGACTCGTTAAGCAAATGACTTGGCTCGAACTAGTCCACAAGTTGAGCTATGAGTAGTTTGACTTGTTGTTCACTCTTAGGTTAAGGTTATAGAGCTTGAGCATAAGCCTCGTCAAGTCTTTCTACAGGATAAGGGTTTGGAAGCCCCTTTATTCCTTCTGCCTTCAGGGTCCTGAATTGTGTCGATGTCTGATGTGGGTCTAATGTGTGCCAATGTGCACCCTCACTCATACTTCATTTTTTATATAACGTCCACATGTGTTTTCCGGGCATGGGTATAGGCAGCAGCTTCAATGACATTTCTCGATTAAGTTTGGTGTCTAAATCAACCTTAGAAAGAGCTGATGTCATCTTAAAGCTTGCAGCGTTTTACATTTATACATGAAGTTAGTCGGCATTCGATTACTGGATCCTGTATGCTTATCCAGATCGGGCATATCGACATTGGATCATCATTTACATTTCAACTTGTTTAGAGCTCATGAAAAAATGACTGCAACAATTAGAGTAAATTATTAGTTACCGACTGGGAGATGCTCGTCTCCTTGGGAGGAACATTCTACCATAGACGTGGAAAGGGAAAACCAACAGCAACACGACGTCCCTAATTCCCAGACCTTTTGTCCATACCTCAATAATGGCGGACACGAGAATGTTTCATTCAGCTTTTAACTTTTTCCCACGACAAAGGAGCTCATAGGAGGTGTCAAGGCTTGGCTGGTTGATGGAAGTCCGATTGTTAGTTTGATTTTCATGAATGACATTCTTTGAACCGCAATTGGTAGATGTGCTACGCTAGTTGATGGATGTCTCACTTTTCACTCAAGTTCTAAATTAGTTCTCAACCCTAGAAACATGGAAGAAGTAAGGCAATTTCAACCTCTTGTCCAATAGCCGAAGGAACTCATAGGAAGTATTTGATGAATATCTCGGTTTTCTCTGCCAAGCCATATATTGGAGAAAGCATTGAGGAAGGAGATAAGCCATTCAAATTGCTAAAAGAATTCTTAGATTTATAATGGAACTGTCCTCATGGGGCCGCGGATTGTAGGAGGTTATTGTACTGTAGAAAAGAAAGCCGAAGGCCCCTTCTTTTAGGATCTAGAATTGTGCCTGTACCAGAGGATGAGATGTCCACATACTTTAGCTTGCATGCACATGCACATCCCTTTTTTGGTACAAGAAAATAGCCCTCGGCAAGTTGAACCATGGATGGGCCCGTGTGTGTTTTGGACCTCTGGTCATGGACGTAGGCTCACCCCAAGCCGAACCACATTAATTCTTGTTGTCTCTGCTTTATTTTTCTCCTTTCTCCTTTGGATGTCACATGGACAAACCATTTATATATCTTTATAATTTCACTGTTGAAACTAATTAGACCTTTTTCAAAATGGTAATAGTCGAATGCATGACTTATATGTTCCCAGAAAAATAGCATAGCTGATTGGACTGGTGCAGGTGAAACTTTTTATTTTCCTTTTGATTGTTGTGACTTTGTGTCAATGGGGTGGTAATTAGGAGTGAAATCAGAAATATTTGGCTCCTCAATATTAATAATATATTTAAAATTTTTAAAGAACATTAACATGCAAATGAAAAAAAAATATGCTAATGTACCAATATATATATATATATATATAGAGAGAGAGAGAGAGAGAGAGAGAGAGAGAGAGTTGGCTCTGAGTGGTTTGACGCACATTTTCAGTGACTAGTATGCAGCTAGTTTGATCCATAGGGCGTACCGAACAGTACTCTTGGGAGTTATATGCCGCCATGAAGGTATAGTTTTTTGAGTAACAAACTAAGAAGGGAGAGAGAACGAGCCGATAAAATGAGAATATATATCAAAATTTGGAAACAAAAAGTCTCTAGTTACAAAAATTTAAAGACAAGAAGGAGACAGAGAACTTGCTGTTCTCATGTTCTCGTAAGCATAATGAGAATGGAAATCAAAATGATGTGATATATATATATATATATAGAGCCGATAAAATGGGAATATATTTAACAAAATTTGGGGACAAGAAGTCCCCTAAATACAGAAGCAATCCGCAAAAAACACACCGCAAAAACACACACAGGAAAAGGAAATATACAAATACAATACACACAGAGAGAGAGAGAGAGAGAGAGAGAGAGAGAGAGAGAGAGAGAGAGAGAGAGAGAGAGAGAGAGAGAGAGAGTGTGCACCTTCAGTTTTTGATCCTCTGATATTCACCAACCGGTGCAGCACTACATTGGCCCTCCCCAGCCTCACCCACGATGGGACCCACCATCTCCATGTTATTATTCACTCTGAACCTAGCATAGATGTCCCCTCCATAGAACTTCTTGGTCCTCATCACCAGCACCAAGGACACCAAGAACCCTAAGAAGGTTGTAGCTGTTATGATAATGAAGGAGAGCCTATAGCACTGCACCCCAGTGCAGCTCAATTCCCCATTCTCAAAGGACAACCAGGAGGCAGCCCTCTGCTTCGGGGCCTCCCTGTCATAGAGTTTCCCTGCAATCTTCACATTCAAGATGTAGGACCCTATTGGTGAGGCCACTGACCCAAAGTTATAGAGCGTAGAGTAGTATTTGAGCCCAAAGATTTCAGAGATTATGGCATACAGCAGAGGCCACTGTGCCCCAAAGCATAGGCCAATGATGATGGAAGCAACATAGAGGGACCCTGGAACTGGGAAGGCAATGAGCAGGTGGCCTACACAAGCGAGCAACAGAACACCACTCAGCATCAGGGGCCGAGGAAACTTGTACTTGGTCAAGAAAATTTCCGACACAAATCCGGCAGCGACGCGGCCGGAGAAGTTCCAAATGCTTATCAGGGATACAAATGTTCCGATGCTCTGCGCCGAGTAACCGAGGGACTCGCCGATCTGGCCCATGTTGTCAATGGCTGTTAAGGTCCCCCCTACCCCACATGTGGCTGCAGAGAACAGGATTAGCATGTCGATGCTCACTAGTGCTTGAAGTATGGTGTAGTCCTCTCCCCTGTCTGGAGACCTGAACATGCTCTTTATGCAAGAAACTGAACCATCGGTCCTTGGTGGAATTACTGCTGGTGATTCTTCCACCTCTTGTTGCTTCGCTAGTTCTTTTAATCCGCTAGCTGTGACACGAGGAATTGGGGATTGATTCATTTTTGAGGTCTCTTCTCTCACAATAATGGCGAGGGGAAGAAAGAGCAGCAACACAACGATGGCAGCGCTGCTTCTGTAAGCTGAAGCTGTGAAGTGAATTCTTCTTTGAAGGATGATCATTATCATGAGGTAGCCTGCGAGAGCAAGCGCAATATAGAGGAACGAGTAGAAGACTTTCAGCTCATTCTTTTGGTGCTCTGTCTGCAATAGGATTTAAAGGTGGCATGAGATCGGTTTCTGTGATTTATTTTATTGCTTTCACCTAAGTAAACTTAACTTTAGATTTGCTTAAACCATGAAATGATTAAGATGTTAATCTTAGCAGGAAAGCCAAAGGAATAGAACTCATGAGGCAACACCATGATTGAAGCAAATCTTCATTGCCAACATGGTAATTTTAAATTTACAGTCAAAATTACAAAGCTATTAAGGTTTAGGAACTGAAAAAAATGAATTAAAAGTTCACCTGTTGGCTACCATTCTTGCTTAAGTGGGCTCATCTTTTGCTGCAAATTCTTTTGATGATGCTACTACTGCAGAAAAGAAATGTACAGTACCTTCATAATCCGAATTACTGGGAAGAAGAGCAACGAAGTGACAGCAGGAAGCCAAGCGATGAGAAGAGGAGTCCCTCCGGGTCGTGGCCATAGATGGCACTGTAGAGCTGTGTGAAGATAGCTCCACTGAGCCCCATGAATCCCTTAAGCAGGGCAAGCACTCTGCCGCGGCTCTGCGGGAAGTTCTTGACGCAGGTGACGAGGGATCCTGTGTTGGCGAAGGACTGAGAGTCGGAGCCGATCCACATGTACAGGCACATCTGCCACAGCTTGGGCTGGGAGATGCGTCTGGTGACTGCGAGCCATATCATGAGGTAGCCACCGAGGTTCATGGCGGCTCCTATGGCGAGCACCACCCAAGGGGGAGTGACCTCACTGATGAGACCGGAGAGGACGCCTACGTTGGCGCCGAGGTCCTTGAAGAAGCTCAGAGTGTTGAGCGTCTGCTGGGTGTAGCCCAGAGAGGACTTGATGCTTGGGGAGTAGATGGCAAAGAGGTAGGAAGCACCAGATGCAGACATAATAAGGAAAGAAGCAAACACCATGAACCATCTTCCCCGCACTATCTCCAATAGCACCTTTGTCTTGTCCATGGCAGAGCACGCCGTGAAACCAGCCTCTGATCTCTCTCTGATGTCGGTTTAATGTAGCTTCTACTCTATTTACCACTTTCTTATGTGTGTGTGTGTGCGCGCGCGCATGCGCCTCTATGAAGAAAAAAAATAAAATATCTTCTTGGTTTTGTAAATATCCGCTAATAATATTGTTCATATTTTGAACTGTTGCGTTGCTTTTGTAATTAAGATCAAAAGAAATAAAACAAATATTTTTCTTTTTTGGAAAAAGAAATCGCGTATGATACTCTCCCGTGGATTCCGAGACAGTATCACTAGGCGAACCAGACCCGACAGGGCCAAAGTGAACTATAAGGATGAAGCTTATAAGTTGAATAATATATTAGATTTTGCAATGGTAGGTGATTATTGTGGAAATCATGTATTTTTATTATTTAATGAAGGTAATGAGCAGCCAATGTCGAACGGGAATTTATTGCTTATAGAAAACAGTCGTGTTGACTAAATTAATTGTTTAATAAAAGATAACTTCACAGTTCAAAGTCGTATATATCCGTTTCCGCTCCAGTGCACCAGCGCGAATACCTAGTTATTTTCTACAAAATACTTAGGAATATAAACTGTTAGGTATAGTTTTAGGGGGTATTTGGATTATATTATTATCTAAACTAGTTTTCTAAAAACTTGGTTTTATGAAAACTATAGTTTTTTTTTTTAGTTAGCATTAAAACCTGGTTTTTGTGAATAACCTGAGAGTGCTCAGGTTTTTCACTTTCTTTTACAAAAGCAGGTTTTACAAAACTGGGTTTTCCTCGAACTTAGTTTTGATGGCAACCAAACACTCCAAACCTGAGTTTTTCCTTCAAAATTTAGTTTTGAGATATCATTCAAAGCCCCTTTAGTGTTTAGGTGACACTTCAAAACCGGGTTTTGGAATGTTTAGGTGCCGGGTTTGAAGAAAACCCAGTTTTGACAAAACCTGGTTTTGTAAAAGGTAGTGAAAAACCTGGTCCCCTTTAGGTTATTTAAAATCTAGATTTTCGTCCTCTCACCCAAATAAAAAAAAAATCTAAAATTCATTAAAAAAAACATGTTTTTCATAAAATCAAGTTTTTACAAACTGGGTCAGAGGAGGGTGTCATCCAAACGCCCCTTTAGTGTTTTTGTTTTTTAATTTCTTATGCATTTAGGTTCTCCGGGTTTAGACAGAAAAACTTTTACCCTGTTAATCAACCTGCATAGGAAAACTTTTACCATCTCAATGGGACCTGTTCTTTGAAAGGCAAACATATCATTTCCGTCTATTGCAGTAGCGGAGCCACATGTGAAATGGTTTTGGCAATTGCTTGGACCAACCGACAAATTTTCTTTATTTTTGCTTTTAAATATTTGATCATTTATATACATTTGTACCCTTAAAAAGCATGAAAATTTAAAATTAGTGTCCCTCAGCCCAAAATTTCTTGCTTCTTGAGGTGATCGAATGAATAAAGTTGTTTTTTCTCTTTTTCTTTATTTTTTCTTTTTAGGATGAGTGGTTCATTCCACCGCCCTAAGACTAAGAGAGGCCACTGGCCCCCCCCTCGTCACCCTTCCCCTGGGTTTTGAGCTTGCTTCGGGCTCTTTGACGGGCCAGGGACTGAAGCACGTTTGGAGCGGGCAGGTGACGCCTAAGACACTTGACCCAAGGTCTTAACGGACAGAGCACTTCGCCCGCGCCAGTGCGCTACAACCCCTTGGGGTTGAATGAATAAAGCTGTTAAAAGTACTGTAAAGGAAGGGTAAATTTACTTTTACCATGAAAATTACATGGATAGCTTTTCTCTTCTATACATGCTAGCCCCTACCTGATTTCTTAGCTTCAATGTTTGTTACATGATTAGAAAAATGAGTGAAGCAAACGATGCATAATGGCAGTGGAGAAGTAGAACATGAGGTCTATTAATATTTTTTTTGGGGCAAATTTTAGGAGGAACATGTTTATATATTTTTATATTTTAAAAAATAAAAAATTGTATAAAGTTGCACAAGCTAAAATGGGCATAGGCTTTCGGAACGGGGTATCAGCCTTGGGGTTTTATGCCGTTGAGGGAGTGACTTAAGTCTCTCGGCCTAAGTGTAGCTTTCTTGAGCGAAATACAAAAAAAAAAACGTGTGATGTAAAGCAATCTTTTGGACGACACTAATGACCAAGTTACGAAGCTAGTTTCCTTAATCGAGTTTTCATCCAAATTCCAAATTACGAGCTTCAATTTAGCATCGTTCAAATAAAGATGCAAGTGTTTAACTAGGTGCCCCAAAACATACTCCATTTACTTCTGTATCTAAGTTCTCGGTTTTTGTGCCCCCATGTTGCCACACGGGAGGGACATGGGGACGTAAAAAAGGGGATCCTCAACTTGTTTCGACCTAGGATAATAAGCTCATGAACTTGGTCTTACTTCACCGTTGAGAAACGAAAGAAGACTTCCATCTCCAAGCTTCGTTCAGACGTGGCTCGCTCTTCTTTTTGGGTGTGAAGCAGTGTCAAACCAACCAACAAGCATTAGCTCTCTCTGAAAAGGAGGTGATCCAGCCGCACCTTTCAGTAAAAAGAACACACAACACAGATATGCAAGTTGAAACATAACTAGATGGCTTGAAACTTTAAGCTCAGCACAAAAAAAACAAAAAAAAAAAAGAAAAATTTCACAACATTCTTTAATATATGGTTCATTGAATGAACAAACCCATTACAAATTAATCTATGGTTCATTGAAATGAACAAACCCATTGAATTAATAGGCCTATTCTGGAATAGCAGTTTTCGAAAAGAGATACGTGTAGGGGTGGGTATCGGGCCGGGCCGGCCCGGCCCGGCCCGCTAACAGTCGGCCCGTCGGGCCTGAAGCCCGGGCCCGGGCCCGGCCCATTTATATTGTCGGGCCGGGCCGGGCCGGGCCGAGTACCGGGCAGGTCCACCAAAAATCAGGCCCAGCCCGGCCCATGACGGGCCGGGCTTTATGAACAAATTCCATACTCTTTTTTGTATCATGTGAATATAAAAGGGCAGTACTAGAAAATGCAAAAAAAAAAGCCCATACGAGAAAAAAAAAAACATGCATTTGCATGTTCTTCAGTTGCCAAATAAACGTGTAACACACAGATAAGAACTTCTTATACTTACCAAAATGTCAAACATTGACAGTTTTTTGTAACGAACAGAAAATAAGCCGGACAACAAAAACAGCCCGCAACCAAATAAATTGCAACACATAATCGAACCCTTGTAACCTTGTTGAATGTTGATGGACGATGGAGGATTCGAAGAACAGGAAAAGGAAAGAAAACCTAAAGCGAAAAGGGGAAGGAGAGTCGTGCGGGAACGTCGGGAAGAGTCGAAGACCTAATAAAAATTAAAAAATTATAAATTTCATAAACGGGCCGTCGGGCCGGGCCGGGCCGGAGAAGTGACAACCAGGCCCGGCCCGTTAAGATATCGGGCCGGGCCGGGCCGGGCCAGGTGAACTTCGGCCCGAGAACCAAAATTCTCAGCCCAAGCCCGGCCCATGTGATAGCGTGGCGGAGCCACAGCCTGACAAAGTTTGTTTATTTTTCTATTAAAGCTTTGATATATTTGATTGTTTACATATGTAGGTGCTTCTGAAAACATTAAAGTCATTGAATTAGTGTCTCTTCAGCCAAAATTTCTAGCTATAGGCATGAGATTCCTTAGTTTTGGGAATGTAAATGGAGCCGTGCCCTTTGACAAGAAGGAGGAAGTAGTTGCTCAAGGATACAAACTTTAGTCTCTGTTTATGTCCATCAATGCAAGTGTGTATTTGCGCGTGGGAGAATGTTTGCTGCAAATTGTTTGCAGCACAAACAATGCAGAGAACGTTTCTTATCTTAGCCAACCATGTAAAATATGGTGGCTAGGATTAGTTTAGTCAGAGATGGTAATTGTTTCACTGGATTTTGATATAAAACTGCAATGTCAGATATGCTAAAATGATGCTAACATGACAACATAGCCTCTCTTGTGTCCCTCGCCTCTAGGGTTCACAGAGCTTGCATTGGGGCCTTTTTGTGGTTCAAGAAAGTAACGCACTGATCATGACACCGACCATGGGTTTCGTAACACAAAACCCTTTTGAGTGGACTACTTTGGTGCCCAGTTGTGCTAGACCACTCAGGGCCAGGGAAATGGGTAGTATGTAAAAGATATAGAACTACCATAAAAATTGCCTCAAGGATGTTAGTTTCTATTAAAATAAGGCTTTCAAAAGCTACTACAGGCTATGAAAAATACCAGAGGTCATAATATATTTTCGAAACACATATCGCATGCAATTATAGCATGAGTTCTTGTTGCGAACAAATATAAGCGCAAGGTTCTCTCTTGATGCCAACAAGAGCTCTATCCGCAGCATTAGGTATCAGTCTTAATTACTTTACTTGAAGGCCAAAACTTCTGCTCTAGGGTAGTCCCTTGGCATAATATGGTAGTTTGAAAGAATTGAAAAGCCAGACTTTTATCACGTAATGCCCGTTGTTTCTTGTCAACCAAAATAAAAACAATTCAACTTAATATGTATACACTTGAACACCAAAACTTCATTATCAGCCAGTTTTGATTGAAAACGCTGCCGATCAAATGACAAAGAAAAACTAAAGCACCAGACTAATGAAACTCTGATAATTTTCATGAAAAGGATGTGAAGTGTCGACCTAGAGATACATTTGCAGAAATAAATTTCATTAAATTTAAGGGAAACCATAATGAGGCTAAAATTTATGCCCAATGTCATTTACAACTGAAGGAACACATTCTCCTTAACAAGAAGATACACCAAGAAGGCTCACAGCGTGTCAAAGTTCATCTACTGATTGAGAATCCCCAGGAAAAGATCCCATGGATGGCCTGTGATGCTGAATTGTTCGAACAGGGAAGTTCCAAAAAGAATCAGAATTCTTGAAGAACGCATAAAATAGAACACCAGAAGCAAGGAAGAGTCCCAACAGCAGCAGATATATCTGCCATTCTGCAGAAATTTATAGCTTCTGTTATTAGCAATTACTGGCTTATGCACACATAATGTGGATGAGGATCCATATTAATTTGTCTAAGTATGTGCACATGTGTGAACATGAGTGCATGTGTGTGTGTGTGTGCATATGAGAGAGAGAGAGAGAGAGAGAGAGAGAGCACCTTTCCAGTCTCGGATATTCAGCTTAGTGACAGTTACTTCCCATCCGTTTGATGCAGAAAGGATTACCCTGCAATCCAACAATCTCTACTTCATCATGTACATCAAAGAAGTCCTAATAGAAGGACATCTATTATAGTGGGAATGGCACTATTAAGCAATGATACATGAACTTGCAATTGACTCGAAGGCCATGACAATATACAAAAAACCTCCGTGATCAAGTTCCATGAAGGGGTTCATGCTTTAGACTTTTTGCCCCACGTTTCTGGTTAAATCATATTACCGAAACCAGACAGAAAACTGAAGGAACTAAGAGAGCATTAGACAAGCTCAAATGTAAGACTAGATTACATACACAATGGAGTATACGTTTCAAGAAGTACGTTCCATAGGCACTAGGAGAGGGAGCATTCACGTCTAATGGCCAGTATTTCTAGATTGTTACTGCCATATACACTTAATGCACACATACCCTTTCTTGGAATGAAGTAGCAAATCTGGATCAGCAGAACAGCAAAATTTCTAAACAATAATCTAAAGTTCATTTTTCTGAAATATCCATTCAGTCAAAAGTAAATTAGCTTTCAGAAAATTCAACACATTAATTTTGGAAGAAAGGATGTTTCTGACATCAGTTTGATTAGGGATGAATGAACAGCTTCTTGCCAAATTGGTTATTTTACCCAACTTGTAGCCCACCAAAGGTAGATATTGTAGAGCACACAGGACAGTATGTATGATATAAACCTGGAAGCAGTCAACTTGTCTAAAGAACTGTGACATATATCTTGTCAGATGGCCTCTAAGTGACTCCAGGTTGTTTGCAGGTGTTGAAGCATCCCTAAATGTTGATTTGCGTCCTACTTACAGCAGAAGTTTGATAGTTCTTTTTTATGTGGAAACGTTTATGGTAAGGCACCTAATCAAAATAATGACACACACAAGGAAGCAGTACAGTTTTGGCCAAGTGTGCCTTCAAAATCTTTTCCCATTAAGAACATATTAGCAATCAAACTAAAAGGTAATGGTATAAACCAATGTTATCCGTATCGTACGATACGGACGCGTATTGTACGATACGTATCGTCTGTATCAACATAAACGATACGATACACATTAAATAAACGATACGCGTGCGTATCGTACGTGTATCGTCCGTATCGTGCGATACAGTGGCCGTATCGTACGATACGGGCGATACACCCCCGTATCGTACGATACGGGAGAAAACACATATTTCTTTATTTTTTAAAAGTTTAAACACTCCTCCCCCTCTCTCTTCTTGTATTTAAAGACTCCAATAGACGTAGGAGGGATAGATTTTTCCCATTTTCATAAAAAATAATCAAGGATCCATCAATTTGGGAGATATTATCGTTGAATCAGGAAAGATGATAACTATATGTTTTGAACTTATAAAATTGTGATGTAATCTAACTATCTAAGTCCTAAAACTCCAAGTCCTAGGACTCTAGTCCTCAGATTCTATAAAATTTTCAAGTTTAAAATCATGATGGATGCTTATATGTTATTCTTGAAGATTTGATTTCTTATTTTTGAATGTGTCGTTGATAGTTGATAACTTGATACACATGAATGTTCCTTATGTATGATGATCTTTTTTATACTTGAATACATTTTTCTTAATTTCTGATTTTTTGTTCATTTTTTCAGATTTTTAATGATTTTTCTCTATTTTTTCAGATTTTTAAATATTTTTTAAAATTAAAAAATTAATTTTACGATACGCTACGCTACGTTTGCGATACGTTACGATACGGCGTATAGGTCGGCCCGACCGATACGCGATACGCTACGCCTTTTATAACATTGGTATAAACTATAAAGTATCAACATCAGATGGGCATGAAGATAAGGAGCTCATTATATTCAAAAGGGTTCATTGATACTGAATTTACCTTTCTGTTGGACAAAATTCTAGACATGAAATTTGGGTTCCTAGAAAAACCCTTTTAGCCCACTGGATTAGATCCATTTTCTTCACATCAACAATGCCAATGTCTCCATCATGGCTGCCCCTGTAAAAGATAATGCATATTATGTAAATAACATGTGTAACCACCCAACAAATGCACAGCAGACCTGCACGTATAACTTTTGATTTGTCACTTCCTAAACTTATACGATTCTTTCTTCCTCAGTTGATAAAATAATCGTTTGGAGAGAGGTAAAAGAATACTAGAAAATTATTTTTCTAAGTCGGATATTTAAGACCTAAGACTAAGAGTTCTCTGTTCACCAATGATTGCCAAGTAACTTATTTGAATAATCCAAACTAAATGCTAAAAAACCAGACATCGTGATATAGAGGTTATGTCCCTTACAGTGCAAGATACTTTCCATCATGACTGATCGAGAATGTAGAGATGGGCTTTCTAGACAGACTTTTGTGTCCAAGCCTGTTCCATGTACTGACATCCCATACTACAATAAGCACTTTGCCACCTGAAATTTTTTGAGACCAAAACAAAGAGTTTAAACAGCTGGAAAATGTACACAAAGAAATCATTGGCAATAGAATTCATTGTCCAGGGCACACTACATACTCTCAAAAGCAAGACAAGAAATGTTACTACCGTACCATGCTGTGCAGTGCAATAGAGAAATGGCTTAGTTCCATCCTTGGAAAATCGACAGCACTCGAGCTTCTCATCCTACAGTAAAGAGCATGTGAATTAAATGGATACAAACTACAATAAATACTGTCATGACATGACAACCATAAGGTCACAAAGAAATTAATATTTACCGCAACACGAGTCAATGACTGTAAGGGAACACCATCAGTTGCATTCCATATTCGAGCATGACCATCAGTAGATGTTGAGACAAGAACTTCAGAGCCCAAACTGGAGGATCATAAGAAAAAAAAAAAAACAAAGAGAAATTTACTTGAGCTGGAGCCTACCATGTAGAGATAATGTATATCAAGGCATCTGAGATCATAATAGCATATTTACTTGTAATTGCAAATATACAGACAAATTTATGACTGAACAATCATGATTTGAACTATTAGAACATCCACGTGCATGAACAAGAAGATTCACATACTAGGTTAAATTGTCCAGTTTGATTTCTCAAAGCAATTTACCTGAAGTCCATATCTCTGAAGGATTTATGAGCCCTTGGTTCATCCAGGAGAATATTAAGACTTGGCCACTCAAATATCCTAAGATGCCCATCCTATAGATTGGACAGGAAAAGGAAGAACTTTGGTGAGTGCAGAACGTACGAAAGCTGGAACTTAGATGGTCATTGTTCAACAGAAAGATATGCTGACGGTATAATTAACTTGAAAAGTTTAGTTTTAATTTAATAGATAATTGAATTGGCATATGGTTACAATGTAGATCCTACCAAATGTAGGCTGGAAAACAATCTCAGTTTATAACTTTTTTTTTTTTTGGTTAAGATATAAGTTTTTTTAATGAAATCTAAATTCGAGTTCTGACTAAAAATAACTATACCTCCCCACCCGATGCAAATTTTGATCCATCAGTGCTAAAGGAAAGGCATTTCTGAAGGCCAACGCCTTGGAGAACTGGGAAGTCCTTTGTGACAAATTTTATGCCCGTCTCCACATCAGAGAATTCAATTAATCTGTTCCCCAACAAGGACAGTTTCAATATATTTGTATTCATGAATCACATAATGCAGAAAGAATAATCAAAACAAAAGATTGATATCTCTGCAAGAAAATTATCAAGTGAATTATGACAAAGAAATACACACACCACCAAGCGTACTCACTAAAACATACCCATACTGCTGCCTACTGTCTGCACTTTAATCCTGGTAGAGTGGTAGACTAACAGATCATGATAATTTAAGAAAATCTGCTCCAAAATATAACGTAGCACTCCAAACATTTTTCAAATGAAAAAGAGAAAAGTTGATGCATAGTTTAATGGAAAAGAAATCTGAATTTTATTGCAATAATGTTGATAAAAAATTCAAAATGACAATGATTTAATGACTATGGTACAAAATCTTCTGAGAAAGTCAAAAAGGTCACAATGATGGGGACCTCGTTCTCACCAAAGTAGTCCAAAAAATCATGTTAGATTAGAAAGTTGGTGAATCTAATCAAATTCGTGTGGTAATTATGTACACTTGACGTCTCAAGATATCCTTGTGTAGGGCGGAATTTAATGTAGAAACCTTTAACAGCAACTTTCTAATCATGTCTTCATAAAATTGCAAGAATTACGAGGTAATCGTGTGGATGGTGATGTTTCTTCAATTCGACCAGCCTAATACTTGAAGGGATGCTTTACGTTCTTAACACCCAAGTGAAATCTTCTGTTTCAACGATAAAAATCTTCTGTTTCAACGATAAGGGCAACAGCTTTTTGCCGAAGGGTCTCATCATGTTTGATCCGTATCATCACTTGTATCTTTTAGCAGTGACACTGCTTTCATTTCATATTCCCAATGCTTCCATCAAATCTGCACAGGTCTCCTTCATCCTATAACATATTTGTCTCTGTCTCTAAGCACATTACGTGATTACGTCATATCCATCAAGAAAGACAATTGAGAATAATCATGAAAGAGAACCAAGAAATATTTATGCAAAAAAAATGGAAAGACAAGATACCATAAATTCAGGAACTAGAAAGACAATGCAGATAGTAACCAAGCGTTCTGAAAGCTCAACTCGGGTGCCCAAGCCGAAACATAAACCTTCTGGCGTTCGCTCCTTAACACTCTAAGATATAGAGTGTGAGGTACTCACCATTCATAAATGTGATAAAGAACTCGATGTATTATCTTTGTGGGCATCGCAGGCAATGTTAAGCTCAAACGCATACAATTCAAGCTACATAAGCCATAGTTAACAAAAAAAAAAAAATCATCTGGAAGGCCTCGAAATTATTAATTCCCCATTTTGTGCCATTATCAATAAAAAGTTTAGGAGCAAGCAACATCATTGAGAACCTAAAAAAAGAAGAAAATTCTACCGGAAAGAGCACATAGAGCATGAACGTTTAATATATCAAAAGAAGAGGAAAGAACGGAGATAAATCCTTGCCTCACACCGTTCCGCATCGAGCAAACAATCTCGTCTCCACTGGGATGAACCGCGATGCAGATGGGATCACCGTCCTCGCAGACGTACTCGCCCTACCAACCATAAAAATAAAGTACAAATGACCACCATCTTCATCTTCCGAGTCCTGCTCTGCGTCCCTCAACTCTCAGAGAGAAAAACGAGTTGGGGTTGCAGGATCGAGGGAGAAAAAGGTACCTTGGGGGAGAGGGACAGGGAGTTGGGATCGTAGGAAGAGATTTGAAGGACTGGCGGCGACGACCTATGAGCAGACTTCGCGAGGAGAGCGTAAACCTCGTTCCTCCGCCGAATCCACGCGGCACACTTGACGGTCCCTCGATGAACCCCATCACCGTCCATAACTTCTTTCTCTATTTCGTCCTTTATCCTTCCTTTCCTCCTCGACTGATCGACCTCGCTCAGAACGAGAGAGAGTAAAGAGAAGGGTGCGGGGTTCTATTTATTGATTCCTCCGAGTTTCTTCCGTTGGTGGAAGGAAGAAAGGAAAGAAAGGAAACTGTGACGTGGTTGACATGAACAGAGTCAACGGCTACCAGAGAAGGAGAAGGTGTGAAGGCATATTCCCAGTTTCCAGCTCGCCATTGCCTCACTGTGGTTGACCAGATCGCCCATGGTGATGCCTATTGCCTGGCATATATAATGGATCGGATTTTTCTGGTAACCAAAAAATTTTAAATCATTTGCCACAAGTTGATAAAGAATGTGGGCAATGTGTTGACGGACAGAACGTTGAGTGGAATAGTGGTCATCTCTCTCCATGATGTGAGACTGCCCGCTGCAAAATCAAAGGCAAAATTGATGGTAGAGCCAGAAACCGACGCCAGCCTCATGATGCTCTACTCGAACTCACTGCCAGATGAAGAACTCAACCCACATCCACCTTCTCATGTATACAAGCTTTGTCAAAATTATATACATGTCATTGCTTTGATCAGTTGATCTCTTAATATCATGTTTTATTCCTTGATACCAATTATGTTTTCCATACATATCAACTGTCATGATTATTCATATTACAAAGTACATGCTCTTGTGAAGCTCTCCTTCGAAGGTAAGCACATGGATCGTTGCTGCCAATCCTTCAAATTTCATCCTTGATCCCAAGTCCCTCTTCCTCTCCCCAAATATTAAATTGGCAGACTTGAGTATAAGAGACAATTGTTAGCTAAATATACAGTGCTTCAGCTGAATTCAAGATCGGACGCACTCACATGTAAATGCAAAATCCTACTCTAATGGAACGCAGGTTTGGTTTGAAAAACCATGAGATAAAAACGGATTGAGTCAGATCATGCGAGAATGTCCAAACAGTGACATTGCTAAGCATATAATGAATTGGATCTTGTCTGGATCTGCTTCATAATTGAGTTGAATGATGGCAAAAGTTTTGCCATTATTGTTTGACTGAAGTCAAAAAGGGAAAAACTTTTGCTAACAAATGTGGGCAAAATTTACGCAAAATTTTTGCCAATGGAGGACTTTTGCAACTGAAACATTGATTTAAATTTTGATGAAATACTTTAGAAAGCCAAATTCAAATATAAGTAGGTCGAATACCTGCCCAATAAAAAAAATAGCTTGATTACGATGGCGTCTACGTTTTTACAATAATTCGTATTCTTATTTGAAAAATCTGACTATGACAGTCACATCGTTTGATTCTATAGTTATTTAAATACACGCATTATTTTTTTTCTCATTCTATTCTATAGCTATTTATATATGCACTTGCTTTATTTGTTTTTATCCTAACCATTTTGAGGAGAGATCATTGAATAAGAAACTAGTGACACCAACCCAGGATTAGGATTATTCATCAATAATGCACCATCAGCTTTGTTGGCATAAATCCAAGTTGTTGAAGAAGAATCTTGGTTTGTGTTTGTGCACAACCATGGATTTGATTTGGCAGTGCGTTCAGATCCAAAACTCCAAGCTACATCGACGCCTTTCACCGATACTTCCAGTACTTTAAGGTTGCAATGTGATAGATTTGGATCAAGTCAACATTGGACCCGAAAATGGGCCACATGCGGTATAATTTTTTTTTTCCTATTTCAAGTGTTACTGGAGTCCATCTGAATCCAACTCCAAATCTTGGTCCGATTATGGTCAACACAATCAAATCCAATTATGGCTCCGACTACTTGAATTTGGACTCAAATCGAATATGGAGTACAGATGGTCCAATGACATCTCTAGACGAAAGCTGAATAGCAATCAAAGTGATCTTGATGATGTTTATCTTCATTCATGTCCATGTCGTTTTATATTGGTAATTGAGACACAGCATATATGTTTTATGAATCTGACTGAAAATTTGTAGCAGATCCACAGTATTTTGAGGCTCAGTATCTCTTTAGATCAGATTTATGAAACATTCACACAGTGCTCCTGTTTTCAAACACCGTCTAAAGGGAAACTTGGTTGTTCCAAATTTAATGATCTGAAATTTACGGTTATAATGTGTCAATATATCGACACTAAGATCGAATTAAGTCCAACTTTAGAGCAAGTGTCATCCATAGGATAGGGAAAATAAAAGTGTTGGATTTTCTTGTTGCACTCTTTTCAAGTCCAACAGTCGATATGTATGGAAGATATAATTAGTATCAAGGAAGAAAACATGATATTAAAATAACAACCTGATAAACACATGACATGCACATAATTTTGTCAAGGCTTGTGTATGTGAGAAGGTAGATATGGGTTAAATTATTGATCTTGCAGCGAGTTCGAGCATTTTCAAGAATGAAGGAAACTTTACACCATATGTATATCTGAACCCACATGGCCACATCCTAATCCAAACCACATTAAGATATGCTAAGAACCAACTTTGGAAATGTATTAATATTAGATATAAGATTTTTATTTCAATCTAAATTCAAATCTGAATATGATCAGATATCTATTTTAATTTAAATCTGATTGGATGTGATTTATTAATTTTGAATACAATTAGATGTCATTTCTTAAATCTGAATCCGATCCGATTTCTTAATTGGATGATGTTGTTTTTTTCATGTCTAACTATTTTGAAGCAGTTAGATACTGCTTATGCAACGTACTGACGCAGCCAAATAGGACCCTCGGTCTTTTAGCATATAAACCTCAAAGCATTTGACTCACTTTGGCTAGTAGACGACAATTACGCTATGAAAACTCGCTTTCGCTACCACTGCCTATGAGTCGCCGGCCCAATGTTTCAACAGGCATGTGGTCAGAGACCAAATTCTCTTCCCCCTTCTAGGGAGCTCATGGTTTTATGTTATATTTTAAAGCAAAACTGCAAAACCCCCAAAAATGATATTAGTCCATTCGCATCCACAATTCCAGCCCTTTAGTTCATGGTAGAAACGTGGCCAAGCCAGAAACTTTTACCATTTTTTTTAAAATTTTATTTCAGAAAATAAAGATGAAGGAAAATAAGAGTTTCTTCCCCCTGCTAAGAAATGAGCAATTTATTAAAAGTAGGTCAACAGTTTGATATGTTTCTAAACTGGTGATGATGCGGTAAGAAGAAAATGGGAATGATGCCAAGTTAAGAGTATGCGCCATTCCGTCCGGTTGCCTGAGCTTTCACATGGTGTTGTCCTGGTAAGGTTTGAAGGTTGGGGCTCACCCTCAAGTCAAGTGTTTGTAAAACGTTAATGGCCGTGCCAAAGCAAGGTGATTGAACCTTTTTCTATTTTGGAGACACAGCATCGGGAGTTAGGATATCTTGCATACAGATTTCGATATCAATACAATTTTCACAAACTCCGTGTGCGAACCACCTTCTGTAGGAAAATTCACTTTCAATTGCATGCATGAGAAAAATTTAACAGAAGAAAAGTTCCAGGGAGGAGAGAGAGAGAGCTGTACGTATAACTTTTGTACCGTCATAATAGAGAAAATTTATATATGAAGAATATGGGCTATTAGGAAATGTCATAGGCAAGTGAATAGTATTGGCTAGGCAGGTCTGAAACTGAAATACATCTGATTCTATTAATAGCTTCGTAAGGCCCCTCTAGGCTCCATATCAAGACAGCAGGAGCTCCGACTACCCAGCTAAGAGGAATGAGTTAAGTCTTTCAACAAGGTAAAGGAGGTCCGGGAGTTCAGTACCTAAGCGTCTGTTGGTATAAACCCCTAGGAGCCTGCTAATCATCGGAAGAAAAAAGCTAGATATCAAAAAGCACATTTGACATCAATACATCCTTTGCAAGCTACAACAAAAACTTTTATGCGTTGAAAATGAGAATTCTCGTGCTCCATGAATACAGAGGAACAGATAGCAAAAATACGCAAAATGATATATAAAAGCAAACAAGTAAAGTAGCAAAAGGGATTCAAAAGACTAACAAGTTGCATGCCCTGCACGTTTATTGCCAATATTCTCGTCTGTTAGACAAAATTGTCCTCATTTCTCTTCTAACAACTGGTAAGTGCATGATAAGAGGGAAGACACCTCTTCTTTTGTGGCCAATCCAAAGCCTTGCCATCTAATCTTGCCAAATCTGTCTAATAAAAATATATACCTGCAAAGAAATGATCCATGTTGAAGTTAATCAAACCAGATAGTTGCATTTACAGAGGGGGAAAGCACACAATGAGGATAATAATGGTACCCAGTAAGAAGGTTTAATATCTGAAGCTCTTTTCTGAAGTAATAGTGATCCCCGAAAAAATAAACGATCTCCCTCTTAAGAGCTTGATTTCCCTCACCAGTGCTGGACTTCCTCATTACCCGAAGTAGCATCCTTTTTATAGGACTCAATGATAAAAGCCAAGAGTCTACAAAAGATACCTGATTGCATGTAGAAGTACCAACAATGGTAAGCAAGATTTGAAGAAAAAATAACCAAGAAAATATATATAAGCTAAAGAAACATGAAGCTCCATATCACGTGATCAAGGTTATCATCCTTGTGGAGTAGTAATGTTCCCAATCAGTTTCATTTTTCAGAAACAGAATAGAGGACAAGACAAAGACATCTATGAACCACTCACTGTCCAAGGAAATAAATAAACATGTAAAAACAGAAATCATGATGATCAATGCCATAGAATTCAGAGCCTCTGCATGATAACCAAAATGGAGAAGCTAATCAAGGCCCCCTGATTATATATATATATGTGTGTGTGTGTGTGTGTGCATTTACATGTTATCTACTCAAAAACCAAATATAGGCTCTCACTTGAAATAAATAATTTTTATTTAGTGCATTGGACATGCAAAAATGGAAAGCTAAACGAGCATCTTTGATTTTGTGCAGACTCCACACATGAACATCGAGCAGTCTTATATGCTTATAACGCTGAACTGCAGGTGAAGTGCTGATGGGTGTCACCAGCATATCAATATTTTTCGGGAATAAAAGGCAAAAGCTGAACATTTTAGATTAACCTCCCTTCAGCTTGAAATGTTTCCTGCAAGGCATTTGATGTTCATTAACTTTCCAAACTCAGAAAGTAGATTGCACTTTTGCATACTGCTGATTCATGTAGAGATAAGAAACTTTGAACCGAAAACTCTTCCCAATAACTTGTGCCTGTAAAGTGCAACATGGTTTCGCTCATGCATAACAGTGGGTACATCTTAAATGAATCATGTGAATATGTAATTAGACCATCAAATTAGCAGATTCAATGAACTGCATTTAATTAATTGAAGTTCTATGCTTCTTGTACCAGTGTACTACACCCACCAAGAGTGAACTCGACTTACAAGTAGGAAAAAAACATCAAGCAAAAAGGAAAAGAAAACAAATGCACCCAGATAATTTCACATCTGAGACAAACTTGACAAAGAAAAGGGTTCCCTGTGCAAGGAATCTTTTGTGGTTGTTCCATTACCTCATGGAGACGAATATCCTTGGAAGCATTAAAAGCACTAAGAAAAGGTGCACACCATGATTCGATCATTGGCTATCAAGAAAACCAAAAAAATGACCAAATAAGACAAATAACAACAATGAAATCACTAAACAATATAAACAAAAACTACATAGACAAAAAAAACAGAAGATATAATTGCTTTTTCAGTGATAAATTAAACGAGGGATGTGATCACATATAGACAGCAGTGATATTTTGCAAGCATCAGGAGTACAAAGAATGGAGGAATTAACCATATTCAAACCTGAGAACTAGCTCGAAAGGAGAGACAAAGTAAAGATGCCTTTGGGTATTCACTTCCACTGGCATAGACAATCGGTATCTTAAGCCTACTACCATCTGAGCGCTCTACTTCCAACGAAGGAAACTTCTTAGCCACCATCGATGGAACAACAGTTTTGTTTGCCATTGCCATCTGCAAAGAGACGAATATGTATCAAGCCAAAGATGTACAAATTAAATATATGGACTCTGAATAACCATTCAAACAAGGACAGGCAGAAATGTAATTAGCACTTATGTGCGTGCATGCATTTGTGTATGTGTGCCCTTGGAAGTCATATTCATGATTGAAGAACAATGCAGCCTCTCCAAAACCCTGGAACGGAAAGCGTAGTCAGCTTCCATCAAACATTAATATCAGCAACAAAACACCGAAAATCTTTTTTTTTTTTTTTTTTTTTTAAAAAATCAGATCACATTGCTGTCTCCCAAACGTTACTATAACAGCAAAAACTAAAAAATAATCGTTCTGATATCAACACCCAGTAGTCAGTACAGAAACTCCATCAATAATGAACAATCAAGATGCAATTTCACCATACGCATATAGAGAAAAAACCAACATCCGCCATAGAGGTTTTAATAAAGAAAATTCCACATGTACCTTACCCCCATGTTTCTTGAGTTCAGAAATGTCAGCAAAGTAACCTCTGTTCATCTCATCAGTACTGCACTAACCGAATAGGTCACTCTCATCAAACTTCTATTCCTCGATTTTGAAGTCAAAAGGTAAGAAGAGTTATAAAAAATAAAGACCATTTGCAATATGAATTCAATAATTTCGACGACTCGGCTATGAACCACACCAAATCAACTAGGGAAGCGCGAAGAAAACAGCTATTGACACATTCGCGATAACCCATTCTCAAAATCCTTGATCACGAAAGAATCAAAAAGCAAAAGAAATCACAGGGAGAGAGAGAGAGAGAGAGAGAGTACATCCTCTCGCGCTCCTTTTGAATGGCTTCTTTGCTGGCAAACTGCAGATGAAGAAAATAGATTGACAGCAGCCATCAGTCAGAAATTCGGAGATGATGCTACTCTTGATGGTTTTCTGTGGAGGGGAGAAGTAGTACCTTGTAGATATCAAAGGAGCGACTCTGGGAGTCCACAGAAGAGGAGATACAAGGGAGCATGAACCTGTGGGAACTCTTCGTCGTCGATCTAAGAAGGGTCCCCGTAGACGTCCTTAGCAGAGAAAGGACTGCCATCTCTCTCTATCTCCCTCCTCTCTCCCTCTGTCGCCCTCTCACGCAGAGGAAGACGAAACCTGCCAAGAGACTGACGAACGAGTTGGATTCGGTGTCCATTGGAGATTTGGATATGAATGTTCCTGATCTGGAACCGATCGGAATCTGGTCAGATCGAGGTTTTACCAATGCATGACTTGATTGGATCAGACACAGTTAGACCCGAATTTCGGGACATAATCCAACATGATATCTACTAAAATTGATTCTAACAAGCTCAAAATCCAAAATTTTAACAGTATTCGGACGGATTATAATAACTTTCCTTTTTGCCCCTTTAAATACCAAACGAGTCGATAATCAGACGGGTTTGGTCTATTGACATCCCTAAAACCGAATGCGATAATAACCGGGTTTGTGGGTAAAGATATAAGTGCGTAAATCCACATTCCGGATTGACCCCAATCAAAGACAATGTTATCCTTCTTCGGATTTTTAATAAGAAACAATATCATGATGAAATGTTACACGAAAATAAAGATTAAAATGTACAACGCACTAGGGAATATATTCAAGAACAAGAGTCGATGCTGTCTTAGTGATGTAAAACACCGTAAATATTACAGAACATGTCAATCTATTCTATGTCTCAAAATGTTTGTTACATCTAAGAATATCCCAAATTCACAGAGTTTTAGATATGCATTTTTAACGTTTGTTAGTATATGACTCCATCCTAAAATTGCTTGACCATCTGTCAATAGCTCATGCCTCCAACCTTCTTAGAGGTTGTTGAACCATACGGGTGAAGCGACGCACTGAGCTTGTCATGAAACGAGGCATAAACCTCGAGGAAGTGAAACGTAACTTTCATGATCAAATCAGTGAACATATAATATTAATAAAAAATAAGATAAATAAAATAACAAGTAGATAAGTTAAAAAATATAAATGAACACTTTTAACTAAGTATTGATGTTAATAAAGCCCGATTTGAATCACTAAAAAAAAAAAAACACTGGGATGCAAAAGGATAGCCCGAGCAAGGGATCAGATCGACCCATCAAATGCAAATACATTTTTTCATTGAAATAGAATTGGATTTGATGGAAGCTGCAGTGAAACACAATTCAATGTGAATTTTATCTACCCCAAGGGCGTTGGACAAGCCGCTACCCTTCGAGGAATGAATCATACACGTCTGAGAACAAGTGCCATCTAAAAGCTCGCGTTGAAAATTCTCATTTGGTATGGTAAAGTTAGAAGTCCGCAAGCAAACAATATCCACGCTACGAAAACAGAGAATTGAGCGCTTGATCTAAGTTCATCTTGACAACCCAACTCTTACCATTAAATTCCACCTTAGACGGTGAACAAGCTCTTCACCTTCAAACAACTCTCCAACTATAGAGACAGGGAAGCCCCACAGAGAAGAACATGAATCATTGAGCTTTTGCGAGTAAAGGTCACGATATAGCCTGCCAAATATTAATCTATTCCTAGATCTCCAACTTAAGGAAAACCAGATGAGCACTTAATAGTTAGGCACTTGTTAACTTCTAGCTCATCAACTAGGCCCATCTTGCAAATCCTGTGCATTTAGACGTATCCTTTCAATCAAGGTCAGATAAGTGGCCTTTTGCTTGAAATGAGCACCAAAAAGTATGCCACTGACTGGAACACTAATCTAGAGAGTAAAAAGTAAAAGAATGCTAAATATCACTAAGCTCAAAAGCACAGGGTAACTCAACTTCCTCAAATCTTTAATGGGCCGTTTGGTAACAATAATAAGTTATTGCCGTCCTATGAATCTACCTCAAAGAATATGATAAATTCATGGAATGTTGCCACACAGTGTTCTATGGATCTACCCCAATTTTTGGGGACAAGTTCATAAAACAGCAACAACTTGTTACTGTTGCCAAACATCCCCTAAGAATGTCATGGAAACATGTCCACCCCTTATATAATCAGCAATCCATCAGCATGTGGGATCTTTCATAAACACGTCAAACAGAACAACGATCCACAGAAGATTTGCATTAACAAAAGAGGAAGGAGAATTGCCGTTCATCAACCAAATGTTGCTTCCATTGTTTATAATCCTACAGGAGGCTGCCACTGACTAACAGTAACAAGCATCCCGTCATATCAAACTAGCACATCCTCAGCTGTATCCTAGATCTAGTCCATGACAATAATCTCTCAGTATTTAGGTGGAGCATGCTGTGTTGGAAGCAAGTGAAAGCGCTTCTTCAGCATGACTCTCTGCCTCGAATATTTGTCATCTGGGGAAAAGCGAGCTGAAAGAGAGTGAACAAACAGATATTAGCCATTCATAATATCTGAAAGGAAAATCAAGAAACCAAAATCTTACTTCATAAAACAAAAGCAAGAATTATTGGAGCACAAAGACAAGGTCAAGCCTCAAACTTTTAACCACACCACCACGAATGGTCCAGAATTCACCAACCCATTGATGGCCATTATAACTTTCGATCAGCAACAAGAAACAAGGAAGACGCCCTAGCAGTCGTGGTGCTATTTACTAATGGGTTTTAGCTTTCAAATTCCACCACCACCTTCACTCCCATAAGTTCATGAGAAGATCAACCATGGTGCCAATCAGAAACAATTTTTATTTTTTAATTTCTCAGATAACGCTGACATGGCTAAGAAGTTATACCAAAATTTACATAAATTTACATAGGCAAAACTCCAAGCGTCAGATTTTGAGAATCAATACAACTTATGCATGATGCACATGTCCAGAGTCGACTTCAAGCAACAAGGGGTGCACCACCACCTAACAAATGAAATCTTTGTTGGAGCTTCACAAAATCAACTTTCATGTTCATGTCAAGTCACATGGCCACTTTTATGTTTTTGTGACAGGATACACACTTAACATATGTAATTAACAAACAACCAGATTTTTCTGTACCTCAAACTGTCAGTTTTGGCTTTAATGAGTGTATAGCAAACAAAGATTATACTACAGTAATTATTGTAGTTTAATATCATAGTACATGTATATATATATATATATATATATATATTCACAAATTCAATTCATTCATACCATATATAATTATATATACGTCAATGATTTCACCGAAACATAAGGTGAACAAATAAGCACCACTTTTATTAATATAATGTGAAAAATTGACAATCAGAAATTCTGGAGATGCCCTTTACCTGGATGAGCAGACTCTGTCGCCTTTCCTAATGGTGATTCTTTCTACAGAATAATAAATAAAACCATGTTTAGCAAATTGACATGTGCTCGTTAAAACAAAAAGGATTATGAAACACTACTCAACATATTAAACCACAAAAAAGGTTAAATAGCATATCTGAGACATCTCAAATGGCTGGAGAAAAAAATAAGCCAGTATTTTGAATCTGTAGGAAGATATAATATACAGGCCAATACTAGCCATCTTTTCAACTTTAAATGGCGATAAAGGTAATTCCTAGTTCCTACAAGGTTCAAAATATCTTAGGTGCACTTTCTGAGACACTGATATAATAACACCTGCAAATCCCAGAAAACAAGTCAATGTTTTGTATGTTGCTGCAATATGATTCTGGGTGTTCCAAATAGTGAACCAGCAATGTGAACTCAATTTTAGCTATCTTAAAATAACTCGATAATGCTGCAATGACTTTTGTAATTTTGAAACACAAATCTACCCAAGCCTCTGCACCTATATTACATGCCTTCTCTGAAACATTCAGAGGACTGCTGATCTTCCAAACACAACCAAAATAAGGGACTTCCTTCTGGACTGATACATCATTGATTATATGAGGTTCTACTTGTGTTTCTATCTGTTCATGGAAACTGAAATGAACCACAATACAATCTGGCAACAGAAAGTTGATGGAGCTTTAAGTTGAATTTAAAGGATGATAACGGTTGGTTACTGTATCATCACTTTCCAATCAAGCGTTCAGGACTATGTATCTTTAGACAAATCTAGCAGTACAATGCATACAATGAAATAGATCTAAAATAGTCGCAACTAAATATAAATATAGCGATACAGACATAATAATATTTAGAAAGTACCCAAACTTTTCTACTGGGAGATGATCATGATGTTACTGGCGCAATGGATATCAGCAGATATAAAAAACTCGTTTCCATAGCAAAACCTCATAACGCAAGAACAAAATAGTACCTTAACCGTATAAACTTTATCACCGTTCTCGTTTATGTAGTATTGAAGATACATGGCTGAACGACCCTGACCTGCCAAACAATTAGACAGAAGCAATCATTTACAACTCATACAAAACATGCATAATTCGCAAAACTAATCTGAAGACATAACAAGTTGAACCGGCAAGAAATAGCAAACCACTCTTCCGCTATAATACATTTCTATTCCAAGACTATCAAAAGAATAAAAACTGTTTAAGGGCTTAGCGCCGTTGCCCCATGATTTTTGCTCCCCTATCAATAAAAAGCGAAGTGGGCAAATTCATTAGTGAATAGAAGACCAACAAACGCCCTGACTGGATCACTATTTTTGTTACCTTTGCAATCCTACTAATTCACCAATAAACGGGAACACTAATATCGCCTATTTCTTTCAGGTCTGAGAAGATCAACACTAACAACAACCAACAATAGTCGAAACAAATAGAAAGAAGAACCGCACACGAGAGTGTCTGAGAGATAGAGAGCTGACCAACAGTAGCCGGCCGATGACCACTCGCAAAACCCTAAAACCCTAATAATGGAAAGGACGAAGATATTCGGCGGATATTCGGGTCAGGGTAGGGAAGGAGGGACGCGTCTCCGATTTGGGTCTGGTATGGTATCTGTTCATACTCACAAACACAAATTTTCGGTTCGGGTTAATTTATTCGGTACGAAACCGATCCATGGAAGCACAGTCGCTAGGGTTTTAAATTGGGGGCGATCATTTCCCGCATTTTGCCGGGAGGAGGGGGACGACGCTCGAGTCGAGAGAGGCGAAGGTTGAAGTCTTTGTCCCTGTTATTCAAATACCGTGAGTGAGCGCGTAGTCTTCCTCTTTCCCTCTTTCCCAGTTTCCCCTCGCCCCCTTCCCCCTTGTTCCTTGATCTGCAGGTTCTGTTGTTTTCTAGGGTTTTTGGTGTTTCATCGAGTCCTTCGTTGTTGTTTCTTCATTTTCATTCTTGAAGCCTAAAACCCTATATTTTTTTTTATTCTTCTGGTCATAGTTTAACCGGAACAGGGAAGAAGGATGGCGGGAAAGGAGGACGCCCGCATCTTCGTGGGCGGTTTGGCGTGGGAGACCACGGATCGGCAGCTTGCTGACACTTTTAGCCGGTTCGGCAAGGTTCTTGACGCTCAGGTGTGGTTGGGGTCAGGGTTTCTATTGTTCGGTCTCTTTTTATTTTCTCAGGATTCTTTTCTTTTATTAGCGTTCCCATATTCATCTTAGTCGGGGAGTTCCCCCGTCTCCGAGTTTCCACGGTTAGTAACTTGTTTTCTTTTTAGATTGAAAAATGAGTGTTTGTTATAGGGTTAGGGTTTGCGGTTGGTGTCTTTGTTTTTTCCCTTTATCTTGTTTGTACGGATTAATAACTTATTTTTTCCCTTTTTGGAGTTGTGGATTTTGGGTACTCTGGAACGCTTCCATGACGTTGATTAGTTGGTTGGTATGCTGGGAGAGCATGCTTTCCGGTTGCTTGCACGACCTTTTCTTGTGCCTGTTCTGCTATGCGTGTACTTCTTCTCCGTGTATCTGCCAGGTTTAAGCATCTTGGGGAGTATCAGAATGGCACCACAGAGCAGAGGTTCTCTGATCAGATTGTATATTTATTGTCTGTTGTGTTTGACCATGCGACTTGGCGCATCTCGCAATGAGAGCGGTTTTATGAGGATTTTGTTGTTGATTTGTAGATGTTTTTGCGGAGATTATTAGTTTGGTGTTGGCGTTAGTTTTTCTTTCAGAAATGGACTTCTCCAGTGTCCCCGCGCAGGCATCACCTAGTGTATACTTGTGTGTTTAATCGTGTCAGAGATCAGCATTCAGAAGAAATCAGCAACTAACGCCCTTGTCTTAGGATATGTTTCGGTGATGTAGTTTGTTTGAAGATTTTGAGTACAGCCACCACAATCAATCTGAATAGTAAATTGAAAAAAGGGAGAGATCTATGCACTGGATACATCTACCAGATGGTTTTTTTGGTTGGTTATATCTGGCAGTGGCTGACTAATCCTGTGGAAGATGTTGCTGTCCAGTAGTCTTCAATATATCAGAGTATGCAACTGCTAGTAATTTGACCGATCATATTTTTTGGGGTGGATAGGTTATGCTTCACAGAATCAGTCTTTCTGCTGATCTATTATGTTGCAGTTTCCCGGGGAAATTTGTTTCATCTGTCTTGAGAACTTACATACTAGGAACAACTTGCGAAGACTGCAGATATAATATTGAAAGTTTTTTTATTGTATAATGCATGGTTGACTCGTCAAGAAATTTGTATAATGCATGGTTGACTCGTCAAGAAATTTATGTTCCGCTAGACTTGGAACTCCTCTAGAGTTGCTAGAACTTGATCTCCACTATTGTTTTTGTGGTTCGCAATGTAAGGTGCTATTGTGTCATAGAACATGTCCCAGCGTTTCTTTAGAACCGAGGTCTTCAATCATGAAGCAATTTTTTTGACAACTTAAAAATCTCATCATCATGAGTAATCTATTTTTTTCCCTTCCCCTTGGAGTATACTGATAGCAACGTGATTGAAGAATCAACTGCAGATCAGTATTCTCGGTGTGCTTGCTGTCGTTGGTGTGTGGCAGAACCAAGCAGTGGCTCATTCTAGTGCATGTTCCATCCAATATGCTATCAACTTGGGAAAGTCATACATTGTACATTTGGAAGAAATGATGTGTGGGAGCAACACTGGGACAAAATTGATGTTCCTGAAATTTTTGGAATTATGCTCAATATTGTGGAGGGCTTTGGTTTCACATATTTTTTTTCACCCTGGAACTATCCTTAAGTCCTCATTAGTGGCAGAAAATCCAGTAGCCTGTGATTAACCAGTGGACTTCCACAGTTTTTTTTCCCTTTTTGTTGGTAAATCGAACAATATATTTTTTACACACACAACCAGATGCAGTTAGAGCCTGACAGTGGAACTATGAGTGAAGCGTATCAGAAATACTTTTAGAATTTTGCCAAAGATTGACAGTGCACATTGGGAGTTGGTGTTGAACTTGACTGGCTGTTGTTGTTCAATGCCTATGCAACCCATGTTGGCTTTGGCAGAAGTTATTGTGCCTACTTTCAGTCTGATGCTGGCAGACGTACTACATTTAGAGGAACATTTTTTTGATAGAATAATATCTTAATAGCCAGAGGAAAAGAATGCAAATGTGGTTCTTGTGTTCTCACCTTCAACCAGTTGTCAGCTTATTCATGATAGTCTAACTCGGGTAGTGAAAATTTGATGCTATATTTGTGAGATGAATTTGCTGGAGGATCTCAGGTTGGAAATTTGCTGTTTTGTTCTTTCTGTTGTTTTGTGTTATGGTTGGGGATGGCATTGAATTGGAAGAAAACACCACTTTCCACAAGTTCAGAAGCTGCTGTCTAAGTAAGAACTCATACTGGTACCCAAACAAACACTTTCATTAATGATTTTGTTATTTCATCAGTTTCTATTACCGAATATATTGATTTGAGTGGCTTGCTTCATGTTTATTTCTGGTAAACTAATAATAATCATTCATATTTAGAATCTGTTGCCTAATTTCTCTTGTATGATATAATAATAATAGTTATTATTATTATATGTTATTATTTTTTGCCAAGGCCAAGCGGTCATCATTTCTGCAATCCTTTTGTTATATGTGTTCGCGATGTTTGCTTTTCTTGATTTTATTAGAGAATAATTGGTTGTCTAGGTGACTGGTCAAATTTCTCCTCATGGGAGTTATTGTAGGTATCTTCATGTACATGTATCTATCTCCATGTGTGTGTTTTAGCATGTATAAGAGGCTGTGCTTTTCTTTCTTTTATTTTCTGGAAGTTTTTCGGGGTGGAAGGGGAGGGGAGCCTGTCGTTTGTTTGGATTATATAATGGAAGGTAGAGAAGGTGTTTTTGTCTTCACTTTGAAATAAACAATCTAATTTCTCCAATCGTTCAGCATCAGAAGGAACAATCTACTTAAAATTTGTGCTTGCCACTAGGTATGAATATGTCTGAGCCTGGACGAGTTCTCAATACACTTGCATGTTCATGTTTGTTGAAAATTAATTGCGTCGATTAACATCTTTTTGTCTTAACTATGATTGTATCTACATGGAATCATCAATGTGGTGCTCCTTAAGTTTTAACAACAGAAAATGTGCTTTGCTTTCTAAAGATTCTATCGATCGATGGTGGTGTTGCCATCTACACTTCTAACATATGAGTTTAGTGATATTTTTATCTTCCTATTCAGTTATTATATGTTTTTTCTCAAAGCTTACTGCTGTTTGTGAATGCTGATAACATTTTTTTTCTCTATTCTGTCTGGTTTTCCTTATGTTGGTATTTGAACTTGGGGGTTCTGTTTATAAGCCTGAAGTAAAGGCTAGATTACTTCTCTTATAGTGCATTAAATCTTTGCCATCTTCGGCAGAAATTTCCACCTTTTAGATTATCATATATTTGTGTTGTATATCTGTCTGTTTCTGGGTGACCATTGGCTAAGCTTATTTTACAGCATGTTATGGTACTACTTATTGTCAGTAGAAAACCTTTTTTTTTTTGCTGGATTCTTATTGACTGATATTTCTGTGGAGTAGTGACAGCGTATTGTTAGTCCATTGCATTGCATGCTTGAAACCCATGAGTGAAACCCCACACAATCAATTCGCTCACTCGATGGCGTGCATCCATCTCTCTTTCTCTCTCTCTCTCTCTCTTTTCTCATCCTGCCCTCTGTGTATCCTCCCTCCGTCCCACCTTTTTCTTCTATCAAACCCTCCGTCCGCACCGTCCCACCTTTTTCTGCTATCAAACACCTTGGCACTGAAGTTTGAGCATTCAGATATGCTGCAAAAATGGAAGAGGATGTATTCTTGTGGAAACCTTGTTATATTATCAACCAAGCTTTGTAGCTTTTCTCGGCGGTTCATCACTCCTTTCCTTTTCATGGGTTGATGGTGAAGGCTGTTTTGTCTAATTTGCAGGTAATGCTGGAAAGAGGTACAAATCGTCCTCGGGGATTCGGGTTTGTGACCTTTGCAGACCGACGGGCAGTGGAAGCTGCCATAGATGAGCTGCATGGGAGGGAACTGAATGGACGAATTATATCTGTGAATCGAGCTGAGCCAAAGCTTGGAGAGAGTGGCACAGGATATGGTGGTAGTGGTGGTGGTGGTGGTGGTAGCAGGGGAAGCTATGGAGGGGGAGACAGAGGGGATCGGGGCTATAAAGCGCCTGTTGGACGTTCCGAGTGCTTCAAATGTGGTCGTCCTGGCCATTGGGCCCGTGAATGCCCTTCTGCTGGTGGTGGTGACGAGGGGCGGTTCTCATCACGGTCAAGGTATGCTGGTGGACGGGGCGACCGTTTTGGAGGTGATCGTTATGGCGACCGCTATGGTGATGATCGTTATGATGGTGGCCGCTATGGAGATAGAGACCGAATTGATGGTCGAGATAGCAGGTATGGCGGCCGTGATGCTCGTGACCGTTATGCAAGTGACAAATATCCCAGTGGAGCTGATCGTTTTAATGCTGACCGCTATGGCGCGGCAGATAGGTATCCTCAGAATGGATACAACAAGGACAGGGGTTATGAGAGGGAAGGTGGGAGGAGCTCAGAGCGTTACGGTGGTGGCGGTGGCCCAACACGTTATGAAGGAAGTTACCGAGAGAGGCCAGGCCCCTATGACCGTCCTGCGCGTGGGCGGCCCCCGTCGTTCGAGGACCGTTATTAAAGACGATAACCTTCTCAGGGAGCATTGTCCTTTTGATTTTCGCTGCTAGTTTCCAGTCTGTATGTATAGCTGAACCACTTAACATTCTGTGGTGACATTAGAATATGATGATGGGTGGTCTATGGTAACTATGGTTAGTACTAGAGCAGGATCAGTAGATCCTTTTTGGCATTAGGGTGACGTTTCTTTCTGTATGAGTTCTGCTAAGAACTAGAAGTATGTTGGCTTTTCTCATGTTTTGCTCTCTGAAGTTATCATTTGCTTTGGTTCTTTATGCTTCTTTTGCTTATAGAATGTGCCGTATTATGGCACAAGTCCGCCGCCTTGAATCGATGATGCTCTTCGCTCTTCCAATATTGCATGCTTCAAGATGCAAAAAGAGAAATAATGGGGTATTTTTCTCCAAAGTTCATTGGGGTTGTGTTTTCAGGCGCCCATTTAGAGGGTTATTGGGAGTTAGGATGCCCCACGAATGAGCAGTCTGTCGTCTGTAGCCAGAATGCGACTGCTTCTGGCTTGGGCTACCTCCCACTCTGCGTTTTGTCCTCATTTGGTTTTCTATTTTCTTCTCTGGCCTTTTCTTTTCTCTAAAATCTACGACACTGTAAAGTGTCTTTATGAGTCCTACAAGAGTCATGCAATTTTCATGCAGGTGATATAAAGTGAACCTGGGAACCTTGTAGGTGGGTCTTGTAACAATCTGCCTCTTGAATTCATGCCGGCTATGTCAAGAAACTATTTTGATGTCGGCAGCTTTTCACCTAGAACAAGGGTCCAAATTATTTATCAATTTTGGCGCCTATGCCTTCTCCCGTTGCTTTCGGCTCCGGCATTTTCTCACGGGAATTGTCTGTTCTTCTTCCAGACTCTCTCATAAGGAATCTGTTCTTTTCTCCACGATGTTCCTTTTGAGTTGCCTTCCGCAGGTACCTGAGTCTCCTTGCCGGTGAAGAAGCATTCCATGGAAAAATCTAATTACATGAGCGGTCTGGCTAGCCCTCTCAAGTAATTGTTTAAAAGTTCCTCGTGAATAAACAACTGCAATTCTGAAATGATAGCTGAAGAGTTCCCCTACGAGTCTGGAAAAGAAATTGCCTTTGCCTAATTCACTTGTTTAATCCTTCCAGCCTTTTCATATTCATCTCCTTTTCACGTGATGGAGATCTTTGGCACCGGTCAAAGTAAAAAAAGGTCAAGCACTCGATGACCAGGAGAATCTACTGGCATAAATCTTGCTAGCAACTACAGTTTGCCAAATGGTAAAAAGAAGAGAAGAAAAGTGTGTTATTTCTTTGAGGAACACCAGTACGCAAGGAAGCGCAGACCCGTCGACAATGATGCTTAGGCATCCATGCTCAATGAATGAGTCTCAGTCTGAGTCTTAGTTCCCTGTTTGGTTGGAGTGAAAGGGAGGGAAAGGAAGGGAGGGAAAAGAAAGGAAATGGAAGAGAAGAGAAAGAGAAGGGGAAAGAATGGAATAAAAATGAAAGAAAAGATGTGATTAAAAAGCTTGTTTGGATAGAAAGGAAAGAAAAAAAAAGAAAAGACTAAACCGTCCTCATGGGTATTGTGGGCAAAAAAAAACTTTTCATCTTCCTTTCCTTTCCTTTCCCTCCCAATTTATACTAATCTATCATTTTCTTTCCCTGCCCCTCGCAGCCAAACACATTTTGTCCCTCCCTCTTTTCTAATTAGGCAACCAAACAAAAAAAGGATTGCTCAATCCCTCCATTTCCCTCACTTTCCCTCCAACCAACAAGACCGTTCATTCCGATGCAAGACTGCTGCTTAATGTGCATAAGACATTAACTTCGGATTAATCAACACATTCCCCTCCTTTTGTGCCACTTTGAAAAGTAAACGGTTTCGAGGCAGGTGAGATTTTGGCATTTGCAACTCTGCATAATCAATTAGCTTGACCAGAAACCACAAGCCCAAGATTTGATTGTCCCCATTTAATTAAATTCGCATTTTCAGGTGCAACTCGGTGTGAAATTTCATGCTTTCGACATGCATCGGATTACTGATTTGATCCAGATTCTACTGCCAAACACGCATCATCAATCCGAATGCACATTTTCTATTGGTCAAATCTGACCGGTTAACATCTCTAGTTCTCTTCCGTGCATATTTGATTTCAGGGGCATGGCATCGTATAGTGGGTAAAGAAGTACCGTGCTTTTAGGAATTGTTCTAAGGATTGTGTGTATAATATTGCATATAAAATAAACATTCCACATCTTACAAAGTAATCTATGACGAATGTTATGTGCTCCATGACATAATGGATGTTGAATGGATAGCATTAAATATTAATCATTGAACAACTGATTAAAATTTAAAGCTAAAGTTTGTTAACTTTTGTTGGACCCAATTCATGAATGAAAGCATGGATACAGAAGGAAACTGGTTGGTGGCTTTGAGTTGGCAGCCCAAAGTGGTGGTGCCCGTAAGCTGCATGAGAGCTTTGGCGAGGCCAAAAGGCCCAATAATGTGCAGGAACCTGGGCCACGCTTCTCCATCTTCGAACCCCCAGCATATGGACATACAGTCAAAAGGGAAAAGGAGAAAAAGAAAAAGGAAGGTAGAGCGAATGAGACATGAGGCAGCCGGGACAGTGCAACTTTTCAGTCGGCAACATGAGAAAAAGCAGGATGTGATATGCTCTTACCATTTTTTTGCTTTTGCCTTGGTCAATCATGGGCGACAAATATATTATGACTTTCTTTGAAAGTTAAGTTGTTTCTTTTCTTTAGTTTAAATGAAAAAGAAACTGCTCTTGGAGGTGAGATATATCTGTCATCTCCGGAGCCACTTTAACTCCATAATATTTCTTTATTTTCATATAGAGACTTTCAAATGTTTGTTTATTTATATAGACTCATTGTCCTTAAAGAAAGAAAATCCTAAAAGATAGTACCAATTTTTTTTGGCTCTGCTGTTGCTTTTTTGTATTTACCTACTAGTTTTTTTTTTTTAAAGGGTGAGTGGTTCATTCCACCGCCCTTAAGAGAGAGGCCACTGGCCCCCTCCCCTTATGTTTTATTGGATTTTCATTGAATATGCTTTGAACCCTTTTACCGGAAAAAAATAGAGTGCATTGGGACGTGACAGTGACCACTCTAAGACTCGAACCTGAGCTTTTAGAAAAGCCAGACCACTTGAGGTACCTACTAATGTTACTTGTCATCAACAATATGAAACTCCAGCATAGAATCTTTTCTGCAGGGAGTCAACTTTCTACCCTCTTATTCAAAAGAATACAAAATGGTGGAGATTTCTTTCAACCTCAAGCAGCTTTACTTGGGCAAGTGTCAAAGGGATCTGTTCTTATTCAAAAGAATAGAGAATGGTGGAGATTTCTTTCAACCTCAAGCAGCTTTACTTGGGCAAGTGTCAAAGGGATCTGTTCGTCATAGATAGATGATAATGAGTTTTGAAACGGTGACCAACCACCCACCAGCCAGGATCTTTTCCAGTTGTTTTATCCCCTCTAGCTGGAGACTACTCTTCCTATGGTGCACTCCCAAATTTTCAAATTCACAAATCATTATCTTGTGTCTTCATGAAATGTGATTTTTTGATCTTAAATTGCTGGAATCCATGCCTGAGGTGTTCCTTTTTCCTATAGTCAAGAGAAGTGTGACCAACATCACTTAGAAAAGACATTGATTGAAAAAATATCAGAATTTCATATGTTACAATGAGAGGGTGTTTGATAAATAAACTTGTGTTCTTGATTCATATATTCTTAAAACTCATATTTCGTTGGCTTCATAGTCTTACTATACAAAACGTGGTAGATTCATATATTCTTAAAACTCATATTTCGTTGGCTTCATAGTCTTACTATACAAAACGTGGTATAAATATGTCACCGTCATATATAATTTTATGTTTCTTCAAAGAATATGTGTTCTAAAAACATGATGTACTTCCTATTAAACGCTCTCTAAAAGTGCAGTCTGTCTTATTACTGCGTACCTTATTCATGTTTTAAATTAGTAAAGTTCATCTCTCACTATCAAAAATTAAATTGACGTATCAACACTTTCAATATGTAAAGGCAAAAGCATCGTTTCATGCATCAATGGCTAAAGCATCCTTGGAAATAATTGCTTCATGAGCAAGACAGAAGAACTTCCCTACTCTTTTTGCCGGTGGATAAAGGTTTTCCTGAACCACTGGCATACTGGACTCGGGCCCTTAGTCTAGTGAATCTCAACCCAGCCTCTATTAGTTTCTAGTTTCGGTTACAACCCAAAAGATTAAATAGGACAACCAATCATTTAAGTGACTCCCTTATAAGTTGTTGAAAATCTCTCACAATTTTCAATGTCAGACTAGATTTTTGGAATGTTATATTAAGGGTTTATACAATTAAAAATGATCAATCACATGGGTGAGTGAGTTAAGAAGGCAAAAATTTCAAAAATTTAACCTGGTAAGCTACCGTAATTTACAGTTAAACAACTTAATGTGCGTTATAATTCTTCTCTAACCATGTAAAAAACTGTTCAGAAAAAATCTTCTATAAAAAGATTGGCGTCCTTTTTCACTGCGTGTGATATCCTTGTGCGAATAATGCTGTTTGGTTCAGCAAAAAGGAAGCATTTTCCATGGGAAAATGTTTCGCCCATTGGCTTAGGGACAAGTGTTGGAATACTTATGGTCAAAAGGAAGGCAAAGAAACTGACCGATAACATGAAAAGAAAAAAAAGCTGAGGAATTATCTGATTCACATTCTAAGCTTGGAGGAAATAAAGATGCATTTTAGTTAGTCTAGGACCAAGTTAATCTTTATGTTTGTGCAATAATTGGAATGTGGACCAGGCAAAACCAAAAGCAGAGGAAATAAAGGGTTGGACTTGAGATTTTCAAGCTGGAGAAGATAGATATTGATGAACATCTTGCTATAATCTGGTGCCCATAGGCACAAGCCAGCCCTCTGATAATTAATGAGAAATAGAAGGAGGATCTCCTCAATGAAGTCCACCTGAGAATCCATACTTACTATTGGCTTCCTAGAATCTTTTTTCATGTGTACCAAATATAATAGTTTTCAAAAGAGTGGATTTGAGCAGCAGGCAGCAGCAATTCAAATTCGCAGATCTGAGATTCTCCATGATCTCGTATCATCATCTTCACAAATATCAAATCCACAGTAAACAAACATGGCCTCAGTTCATTCAGTAGCCTCTTGCTAAATTGTGAATTTCATTGCTTGATTTATGCGGCAGAAGAGGCTGAAGCTTTTTTCCTTGTCTTGTCTGTGGAGTTCAGGTGTACTTGAAGACCTAGGTGAGGAGCAGGGTAATCATCAACTAGACATTTGCACATCCACCATTTGTAGTTCAGATCAATAGTGCCCGTGATAATTGGAATAACCCAAACTTTTAGTGGCTCTCCAATCTCGCCAGCTAAACTATGCCCCTCATGACTCATACTTAAAGGAATGCGTGAATATATGTATACTTTCTAATTTCTTTCACTTTTAGTTGGAGCAGGCTTTTAAGAACCATGTCAACAATGCAGCCCACGTTCATCAAACACTTGGATGCAACTCTGCTGAAAGGTCCCCTCCCTCAGTTTTCCAAAATCTAACCATATAGTGATGAAATCATAATACATTTATTTACTGAAGCTGAATGTTTCTGTCGATCCATAATCACAGCACTCTTCAGGTTGTTTGATGCCCGGGACAATTTTTACTTGATCAGATGAATGTTATATCCTGCCATAAGAAGAGCTGTCAGACATGGGAATAAAGTCCTGCAATCTTGGAAAATCCAGAAGAAATTTTCCAGGGCATCAAATACCCACTTTGGCCACTTGAATGTTTTATCCCCAACACCAGTTGTAAGGTATTACCAAATGCCTATCATTAATCAAAGTTGTCAAAGCATGAGATGGCAAATATCACATTTAGATGTTGGGCCTTGAGAGGCATAGTATAGTAGGTCATCTGTTCAATTCTCATAGGTGTTACCCTTTTGGGCTACCAATGGTGGCAAGTACTACTCTCGAGTTGAAGGGAATAACTGTAAGTTCCCCCAAGTTCCGAAACATCTCTACACACCCGAGGATAGGGAGAAAAGAGGTGAAGCTTCGGCCTCTTCAAGGTATCTTCCCCATAAATTTAGATGTTGCAAATTGGGTTGGTGAAATTGGAAGAAACTTTATGGAGGAGGCCCAATATTGTTTTCTCAAAACTTCAAAAACGTAAGGCTGAAATTTTTGTGTGCGACTTTTACTTTACAAAGATCCATCTTATAGATGTGATGTGCATGTCTTCTCCAGTAGGAACCCGCTCTAAAGTCATGCATTTGCAAGAAGTTTATTCCTTACCAACAACAATATAATATCCATCCGTAAGATTTTAACTCACCAACAAGCATTAAAATATAAGAAATGAACCCATTTGTGCATAGTGGTCAAACTTAATTGCTTGCAAAGAGAAAAGGCAACCTCAAATCTTGCATGTTAAGCCTTTAGTTCTTGGAAGCTAAGGAGGAAAATAATCGTAAATGGGAACATCGAGATAGACCAATAGAAGAGAGGGTAGTTAAGGGTCACATGTCACAATGCTAGGAAATCCATGGAATTCCTTACCCCTAAAGACATGAATAGGTGAAAGATGACGCATTGTAGCCAGTAAGCGTCCTTCTCAGAATATATATATATATATATATATATATATATATATATATATATATATATATATATATATATATATATATATATATATATATATATATATATATATATATATATATATATATATTAGGAATCTCAAAGATTACGAATCACTCACTCTTATCTGCTACTTGGCAAACTCAAGTTGAGGGATTCCATTTTTTTTTTCGTTTATGATGTAAGCGATGTTGACATTAGAGGGTATTTAGTAACAGGAGCACTGAGTTCTTTAGGAGACAGTGCTCCATGAAAATATTGTAAAAATGAATACATTCATAGAATACTGCATTCTAAAGAACACAGTGTTCCTGTTATCAAACATCCTATTAGGAATATTGCATGTATATGGGTCGGTTTCAATCCAGCTTGCCTGAACCCAGCCCAACCTTGACTGGATGAGACTGACTTGACCCAATTGAGCTCGACTCGGCCTTATAATATTGGTCTGATCTCGGTTCTTTAATGAGTGTTGGTTACTCGATCTGGTCTTACCCCGTCTGGTTGAGTTTGAATTCAACTATGGATCGTATATTATCTTTCACAATAGGTAAGTTGATCAATATATAATTATTGTTGTACAGTTTTTAAATTTAATAAGCTTATCTTGCTTGTCTTAATTGGAAGGTCGGGTAGGGACTTGTAAATGGATCGTTAGCCTGGCTGAATTGAGGTTGGGTTTTTAATCTTTATATGTCAAAATCAGGTGTGTCCATGCCCAAAGAAGCATAGCATAACTAGTCGGGCTGGTAAAAATCCGGTCGCCAGTTTGATTTCCATGGGCGATACCCTCTAGACAGAAAATAAATGATGCACGCTATACTCTAATTGAGGAGTGTCTCGCTTCTCATCTAGGTCCCAAAGCATCCCAAGACCCTGAAAGGTGGCGGGGGAGGAAGAGGCAATTTTGGCCTCTTCTCGAAACAAGTCGGACCCAATGCCAAACTTAATGAACAAGTCTTAGATGACATTATTGTGGTGATGATGATAAGGACTGTTTACCTAACTTAATGGAATTTAAGAAAGTGGCACTTTTTTTTTTTGCATTTCAAATGGCAATTATTTTTCTCGAAGCATAGTCATGCTTGGTTCCTGATTTGGGCTCTTATCTTTAATCAAGTTCTTGATTTCGACTTTCAAAAATCAATTTCATCTTTTAGGGAGACTAGAGTGTTAATTATTGCTGATTATGCTGGTTCTTACATTTGGCAAATAATTGAGTTTTGGGAGAAAAAGAATAAGAAGTTGATCAAATAGTTGAGAAGCAAAAGGAAGACCAGTGTGTATGCCTTTCTGTCTTAGGGGACAGGTTTTCCATGATTGCACTCTATAATAATCCTAAAAGCACAAGGATTTGTGGCGCTAAAGTTAGGAATATGATTTCTTATGAAGAGTTTCGTGAAGCAGCAGGATTCATGGCAGAAAATTCGATTGTATGCGAATTAATAAAGCTTGTCTACGTTCCCATTTACTTAATTTGTTTATTCGCTTTCTTTTCTAATCCTTTTTTTTTTCTTCTATACACTTGAATGATGAATCAAACATGTGACTCTGGAAGCCTACAATAAGCTTAAACTAATGGCCAACAAAGTAGACAAACAGAAAGTATCACAGAATGGAACCCAAATAAGTATTAATCTTTTGATGCCTAATATTTTATGCAAGAGGACGCATATGACTAAGTTCCAACTTCCAATTGAAATATGTTTCTTGGTATCGATTAAAATAAATTGAGAATCAAAATTCAACTGAATGAACACGGTTGACTGCTACTGCGGCACTGCAGCATTCGTTTCTTATTCATGGACGCATGCATCGAACAGCAATATTTTATTAACAATTGGAAGGAAATTTCTTCTTCTTGGCAATAAGAAACTTGAGTCAATTCATGTGGTGATCTTATAGACTCAATTACGCGGTGTAGGTAATGCTGGTGAAGAAGTTGAGCGGACTAAACAAGCCTTCTCTCTCTCTCTCTCTCTCTCTCTCTCTCTCTCTCTCTATATATATATATATATATATATATATATATATATATATATATATATATATATATATATATATATATATATATATATATATATCAGCTTTATCTAAGTTCAAGCTTTTAAGGTATTATGAATATGCCGTAAATTTTTAAATAAATTCAATGGTACAACCTAATAAACGGTAGGAGGCCTATCTTGGTTTTATAATAAAAAAATATGAGTGTAGCCTTGGTCCCGATCAGATGTTTTTTCTGAGATCCTTAGTATGTCGCTAAAATCTTACATTTGAGGTAGGATTAGTAGGGTCTGACTTTAAATCCTTAGATCTCAAATCTGAGGTAAACTACCGTCTAAGGGTTAAAAAAATTGTAAAATGCAGACATGAAGAAGAGATCTTATTATAAGCGATGTAAAATCAACAATATTGTTTTTTCAGTTCATTAGATCCTCAAAATTTGATCTACATCAGTTTTTCATGTTTTTTATTATTACAATATTTTTGGACTATTTCAATTCTATCTGCAGATTAGAATTAAATTGATCAAACATAGCTTATATATATATATATATATCTCACTTGACTACGAAACCAAATTTGGTTATGATGGTATACATACTGAAAAATATAGAAGAAGATGTGGCTCTTATTTGCAGTTGACTCACATAAAGAAGCAGTCAAGTTTGCTCCTTGTTGTTTCTTCGCCCATCAGACAAATTAACGACCACTTGGAAGCCCAATCTGAATGCAGTGGCAACTGCCTCTGTTTTGGCAAGACGTGCAAGTTTCAACTATCTATCTATCATTTTGTATATAAAGTATTACTATACAACTGATTGAGCCAGGATTTTGTTGAGGGGCGGGCCAAATTATCTGCGGGTCGGGCGAAGAGGAGCGACGGTAGGGCCAAGAGAAGCGACGGGTCAGACCAAACTAAAAAAAATTGATTTTTTACATATATAAAAAAAAAATCTGGGCTCACCCGGGCCATGGCCCGGGCAGGCCCCCCCCTCCCTCCGCCCCTGTATATAGGTATGTGTAGGCAATTGCCTCCACAAACTTATATGTACGTGCTTTGGCCACGAGTCGGACCAGCTTGTCGTAAACTAAGGGGCGAATTGAGTTCATATGTGACGGGGTTGACCAAACCCTTGATAGATTGAACATCAAATAAGAGGAAATGTTTTCACTCCAAATAAGAGGAAAGGTACTTTTTTTTGTTCTCTTTTCCTCCTACTCCTACCCATGAGAAAATACTTAAAGAGTCTGTCTCAAATAATAATTAATTGAAGCTGTTTGAATTGAATAAGTTTGCCATCGACGTTATCCAAATGAATTGATTCAAACTTAGTTTTATATTATATATATGTACAACAAGTTGGGGGGATTACCGGGATTGCATTTTTGTTGGCATACACGTGAAAATGTTCAAAAGAAATTTTATTTATGTTATCTCAACATACTTTCTCTCTTCCCCCACCGACAATCATTCTACCAACAGGTATTTTTTATTCGTTTCGTATATATCATGTTCTTTCGAAAAAGACGTGAATTTAGTTAATTATTTACGTTTTTCAAGTAAGAAATACAAATGGCCTCACAACGAGCAGCTCAAAACCTCCAGGAATTTGAATTTGAAGCTATGAAAAGCATACTTGTATGTTTGACTCTTTATACATGCCTTTTATGTTTCCTGGAAGGATTCAATTATACTAGATGGTTAAAAATTAAAAATATTTCGCTAAACATTGTGTAAATTGTTGGTAAAAACATAGTGAATTATTGCTACACTATAAATCATTACAAATACTCCTATGACATCCATTTTATCAGGATAGCAATAGCATCGAGTCTTTAGCCGGGCTCGGGTTTCAGGGTCTCGGACTATCTTGAGCCTACTCTTATTATCGGACTGGCCTGAGCCCTACTCCTATCGAGTGGCCGAATCAGCCCTATTCTTATTGAGTCAGGCCGGACCGGCCCGATGCTCGGGCCAAAACAATGCGCCGGATTTCGTAGGTGAATGCCTATGGAAAGGAAAGAAAAGTCACGAAAAGCGATCCATATGATCATAAAGAAAGGCTTGCCTATACGTCTTTCTAGCGTACGCGCGGTTCCTTTCGATTGGAGCCTGTCGCTACCTGGATAAATCAGCCTATTCTAGTTCGCCTTGTGTCATCCGATTGGAGGGAATTCATTGGATCGTGAACTCTTTCAGACCCTGGCGTTTGATCTTTCGCTAGGAGCGAGGTTGTCCTTAGCAAGAATGGTTGGAACCGAGCCCCTGGTCAGGAGTACTTTGTTCAAGATTTCGCTTTGCGAGTGCTTTCTTAAGGGACACTTTGAATGGCATTAGTGCCTACCTTTTAGTCCAATTCAAGCACTCCTTTCCATCTTCTCTTGAAGGTAATGTCACGTCAGAACAAAGCCTGATTTTGAATCATTAGGACCAACACTAAAATGCGATCCGCACGCAGGAGTTTATAAGCAGCGATCGCACGGTATGAATCCCCGCAAGTCCCGTACCGTCCGTGTCGCGGATACAGTCCTTTCCCCAGGCGCGAAAGTTCGCGGGACCGTCCTCCAGGTTGCTTTAAATTTCAAAACGGCGCCTTTTCTTGGTCTTCCTTTTCCTTTAACTGCGCTTTCCCTTAGTCGCGGCGTTGGGAAAAAAAAAATATATATTCCAACCTTCAAAGGCGCCGGCCTTCCAGTTGGCCAAAATGCGAAAACTGCGGTGGGCTGCTTGCGCAAAGTAAAAGCGACGAAAAGTATGCCTTAACCCCTCGGTGCTAAAGGTATTGTTTCCAGGGTAAAAGCTCGAATTCCATTCAGGTCTCCACTTTTGTCTCCTGATCTTAAAAAAGGGGCCCCAGTTTGTCTGGATTCTTTGAGTGGACCCTTTCTCCTTGTCGAGCTGTCGTCGCTGCAAAATTCATACACGTATCTTCGCATGTGTAAGTTCTTGATTTCGAAGGAAGTTGTGTTTGATAGACTTCATTCATGGTGATTTGAGATCAAAGTTATTGTGAAAATCCACAGTTTAAACCAACAATAGATCTTAGATTTAATATGAATATCCATAAGCCATGGCTGCATAGATCTTATATGAGGTTATTAAACATCGCGTAACACAACAAAATTTTATAAAAAATAAGTGCAAAGGTGAAAAGGCAATAGAACTTTTGAGCTCTTTCAAATGCACTCAAATTTTAAAAATGTCTTCACAATTGCCTAGAGACTATATGGGTAAAGCGCAACAAAGATTAGAATGTACTTTCATGTGAAGAGTATGATCAAGGTAAGGTAACTGTTAAATGGTGTGTTTGATAGCATCAGATCTTGAATCGATTGTTGATTTGAAATCTGACCTAAAACATAAACCAACACTCGATTTCACCACTACATAAAAATGAGGGTTTGAGGAGCGGAGGCAGGTATGAGCACTGTGTGGGCAATTAGCCACACAGACCCACAAAAAAAATTTATATGTTCATATTGATACTTCAGGCAAACTTTCTTGAGTTAATGATCCTCCTTGACCTCAAAATGACTTTGGATCTCAAATTTGAGGTAAAAAGACAATTTATCTGTTCTGTCACACACATATATTGTTTCAAACTTGGATATGGCTAAATGTATGAGGCAACTCATGTATATTAATGACTCATATTATTAGCTTGATACGGCAGGGTATATTATTTGTTATGGCTTTTAATAAGGAATAATGTGTCATGCGTTGGAAATAATGAAAATTTGAAGATCTCCACTACAAGGGTAAAAGTGGAACTCTAAAATTTTCGAAACGTGATAACATCCCTTCTCACGTTGGCAACATATAACAAGGAAAGCGCTCAACCGGAGCAGAATGAATAAAAAAAAGATAAGCACGTTAATGAAAATACAGATAAGGCGGGGGTGTCTTCTGTAATTGAGTGGTCAGCCAACAACCAGCAAAACGCACAGAAAAGACGCGCGACAGTTATTTCAAAATAACAGGAATTAATTTCGGGTCTTAGTAGTTAAGGTATTAAAGGCTGTTGGAAGTTTGCGGTCCATAAGGGCCCGTTTGATAGGCGGGTGAAATTCTTCTGGGGTAAATTTACCGTGGTAAATTTTTCTGGAAAAATTTAGAGGTTGAAATTTCTTTCGCTTCTAATTTGAGGCCTTGTTTGATGCACAGGAAGAATTTACCGTGGTAAATTTAACCCTGTTTGATGTACAAGAAAAATTTAACATGTTAAATTTAACTCCGTTTGATGCACAAGAAGAATTTAACTTGGTAAATGTTTTTTTATGTCCACAAGTACATGTCCACAGAAGTTTACTTCGAACAACTCCACAAAAGGGTGTATGCCCTACTATCCCAAACACAGTTTAAACCATAACATCCAACACCATAATATAGTTGTCAAAATGAAATTTATAACAATAACAAAGTTTAAACCATAACATCCAAGACCATTGAACACAATTTTTGTGTCTTCTCCTCGCCAAATATGACGTGCAAAGAAATTGGAAGATGATCTTCCAAAACACAGTTACAACCATAACATCCAACACCATAATATAGTTGTCAAAATGAAATTTATAACAATAACAAAGTTTAAACTCAGACATCCAAGACCATAATATAGTTGTCAAAATGAGTACATGTCCAACAAAAGGGTGTATTCCCTACTATCCAAAAAAACTGAAGTTTATGAGTACATGTCCAACAAAGAAAAAAATGCAGAGGCATTGTTGGGATGCAACATCTTCTATATCTTCATCTGCGATTTCATCTTCGTTGGGACGCATCATCTTCGTAGTCCTGTTCAAAAGAAAACAAATGTCAAACAATGGAACTAAAGAAATTGTCAACATTTAGAAGCAAACTTACTATTCAATTGATAATCTGTAAACATTTGAGATGATATAGCTTCTCTCAAAGCATTGTTGCTTCCTCGCTGATGTGTTTGTCTTGCAATTTCAGGTTCGCTTAAGACGAAGTTATCAGGTGATGTCTGAGATGCATCTTGATCATCAAACTGCTCGGCATTTGGATTGTGTTCAATTATGAAGTTGTGTAATACACATGTAGCAAGAACGATTTGAGCTTGTTTTGGGAATGGATACTGAACTTGCATTTTCAATATTGGAAAACGACCTTTCAACATGCCGAAAGTTCTTTCTACTGTATTTCGGAGTGCTGAATGCCTATGGTTGAATAGTTCTTCTTCTGTTCTAGGTGAGCGCGCTCCCCGAGTGTTAAACTCAGACATACGATAACGATGCCCTCGATAAGGTGTTAGCAAACTGACAATGTTTGGATACCCCCCATCAGCCAGATAATATTTGCCTACAATTGAACACAATTTATTTATACATTGATACATGCTTCTTAAAAGAGTGAATTGGTTGGTGAAACTACGTACCTTCCGGGACAACAAATGGGTCCGTTTCATGATCTAATGCATTGTACAATACTCTTGAGTCTGTTGCACTTCCTTCCCATCCAGCCAAAACGTAGTGGAATCTAGTATCTAATCCGACTACAGCCATGACGTTTTGAGATATGAAACCTTTTCTATTGCGAAACCTTGCTTGATTTGAGGCTGGGACCCATGCAGGTATATGTGTGCCATCGATTGCTCCTAAACAATTCTATATGACAAGGCAACTAGTTAGTCATGTTGTAGTTTGTCATGTTGTATGTGTCATGTTGAGTTCATGATGATGAAATTACCTCAAAATATGGAAAGAATCGTTTAGAATGTCGAATATGTGCTGGCATAATCGCATCATTGGGCCGCCGAACATAATCTTTACCCAGTATACATATCGCTCGTAGGACTAGGCTGACATATTTACTTATTGTTTGTCCAGAATGTTGAAACGTATTTTGAACAGCACGATTCCGCTCATTATGTCCAATTGTCAAAAGCAATATAGTTACTTGTTCTTCTACAGTAATGTCACGAGCATCCTCCAACAAATTTCTATCCCTTAGAATGTTACACAATCTCATATATGTATGTCCTTTCATACGGAGTAAGTCCAAACAATTTCTAGGATGACCGCGAATCATAAGTTGGACAAAAGATGTACCAGCATCTCGAAATGGATGAACAATCCTTCTAGATGATGGTCGGTCTTTTAGCCAAAAGAAGATGATGACAAAAACCATTCGAATGATGAAAAGCACTTGTTCATGTGAGTAACAATCCATATGTGCTGATGAAGGAGGCCTACGGTGCTTCTAGAGTTCATCTCAACACCTTCAGGTTGCTGGAAGGGAAGTCGGTTCAGTGACAGTTCAGTGAGACCTTTCTGATTGCACGGTTCGGTGACATATCTAGGGCATTACCCGGAAAGCCCATAGTAGAAATCGCCAAAAGAACTCAACGAAACCCAAATTTCAACATATCAAACAACATACAAAGAACGTGCAGTGACAGTTCAGTGAGCAAACAAGATCGTGCACAGCAAAGAGGAAGAAAACAGAGGAAAGATGCAACAATATAAGGAGGAAACACATCAAAGCGGAAAGATGCAGCAACAGAGGAGGAAACACAACAATAGAAGGAGGAAACACAGCAAAGACGAAGCAAGCGAAGAGGAGATGCAGTGACAGTTCAGAGACACGCAGACCTGTCGAACGAGAGAGGAGGATAAGACCGTCGAGTGCGAGGGTGGAGGAGAAGTGGACCCGTGGAGTGCAGCGAGTGAGGAGCCCTTCCGTCCAGTGCGAGGGAGAAGCAGACGCAGACCTGTGGAGATGGGCGAGAGACGAAACGTCGAGGGTGAGGGTGTAGCGAGAGAGAAGAGGGGAAAAGAGGGGACCGTCGAGGGTGTTAGGGCATCAGAAGAGAAAGGGGACCGTCGAGGGTGGATCGAGCGCTCGTTGAGTTGTTCGAGCGGGTGAAACTTTCAACCGCTGAAAAGTCCGAGCTCGGAGCTCGGACTTTCCAGCGGGTGGAATTCCACCCGCGCCCTTTTGGGTTAAACGGGTGGAATTCCACCCCGTTTGTTGGCATTTCTTACGGGCGGGTGAAATATCATCCGTCCGTACGACTTTTTCTCACCAGGGTGAATTCCACCCGCCCATCAAACGGGCCCTAAAGTAATAAGGAGAAAATATGTTTCAGAAATTTTTTTGGTATTTTTTTGAAGGCGTGGTCCACAAACTTGGTGGGAACTGGGAAGGAGAAAAGGAGACAAACGAAATGGATCGGATCCAAGTGGAACCCTAATACGAGTTGGAGATCTAAATGGTCAGGGGTTGGGTTCAGTCTGATCAGATTTGGATTTCAGAACTTAATTTTATCGCATCTGAATTCAACTAGCAATTTGATTCAGTTTCTTTTCTTAATCGTATCTGAATTCAACTAGCAATTTTATCTTATCTTTACATGAATTTTGTAAAAACTTGGTTTTGCTAAAAGGAAGTTTTTTAATTAGTTTTGAAAACTTCATTTGTATGTTTAAGCATGAGAAAAATATGATAAATTTTTAAAAATTAAAAAAACTAAAATTGGAAAAAAATTAAATAAATAAAAAAATAATAACACAAACATCAAAAGATAAGTAGATTTGCAACAAATAAAAAATAAAAAATAAGAAAAAAACTGTTCGACATTAAAAAATGAAAAAAGTGTGAAAACCCCATATTAGAAACGTGTTTTTTCATTTTTAACATTTTTTTTCAAAAAATACTTTTTTTAGTTCTAAACAGCATTTAATTTTCTTGCGTTTTTTTCACATTTTTTTCAAAAATAACACATTTTTGTGACTATGAACTTTAAGTGACTTACACTCAGAACCTAATTTTTTATAAATAACATGGGGGCGTCTAGTTTTTCATGAAAAACAAGGTTCTATCATGTTCTAATCTTTTTGTCGCCTAGACACTTATCCAAATATTTTTAAGTCATTTTTTAAAAAAATTTACTTACTTTTTGATGATCGAGGTCTCAAAGCAGCCTTAAATCTGAAAAGCAAAAAAGAAAAAAAAAGACATTTGACTTCTTCAAGGTACCTTCATTTCTAAATTTCTACTTATTGATAGATTCAACGGTCCCTACCTTCAGTCATGGGAAAAAAAAAAAGCATTTCTAAACTTCCACTTATTGATAGAGTCAACGGTCTTTACCTTCAATCATGGAAAAAAAGAAAAAACAGTGCGTGAATTTAAAAACTTGAAAAAATATAATTCTTTGGAAAATGGGTGACGAAATTAGAAAATACAGTGTTGCATCGTCAAGATCTCTTGAACAATGTGAACAGTTCACGAGGTCTAAACACATTTATGAATAGACTGACTTCGTGGGTTAACTGATCTAAGCCGATAGACTTTATTCCAACGCCCAACAACATGATGTTTGATACAAAGTAGTTGACCTAACGACCCACTCACATATGATATGACCTTCTAAATCTCTTGCCAAGGAAAGAAACAAGTGGTTTCTTGCGAGACTTCAATTGAGTTTATTTTCAGAAGATAACCAGGCGCATGTAATTTTAACAAGTAGTTTTCAAATCTTTGGGGTGACAATTTTTTGAGTTCTTTTCAGGCTGAACCAGTTGTGAATCAGTTAAAGGAAACATTTTCTAGAAAATAAATAAAATAAAAATAATTAAAAAAAAATTCAAATATTTCATTAAAGTTGAGACATGGCATAATAAAATTGGTTTTTCTTGGATTCAATTCAAACTGGCCAATTAGAACAGGAGGAGATCTAACTTTTAGTGATGTAACGCAGGACATCCTCAAGGTTTGTAGGTTTTTCATTTGAGTGCCTCTTTTTCCGTCTATTTCTTGTTGACCGTATAAAATTTTCAAAAATGAAAATACTACCTTTCAGAAACGAGACCGTTTTATAATTTGTTTTGTGAGAAGGAAAACCTTTTCAATTGGTGACTTTAGTAATTAATGGGGGTTAATATATAATACATCAAAACAAGTAGGGTCGTGCATGGTATATAGATGAAAGAAATGTAACCTTAAGCGTAAAAACCCAAATAGAGAGAGAAAGTGGGAGAGAAGGCAGTAAAAAAGGGGGAGATGAGAAGAAAGCCATGCAACAGACGCGCGCTCTACGCGGGAGCGTGAATTCCACGAGACTTCGATCCTCTCTCTCTCTCTCTCTCTCTTCTGGGGGGTTTACTTTTCTCTCTCTTTACCTTTCCTCTCTCTAGAGAGACAGAGAGCGAGTCGTCCATTTTTAAACGAAGGCGGCCGTTGCTGTCGCCATGTTTGATATCATGCCTCCCTCCTCCTCTTTTCTTCCTCTTCTTCTTCTACTTCGTCTACGTCTTTCCCTTCTTATGTCTTTCTCCTCCTTTTCCTTCTTCGGCTGCGCATACCGACCCCGACGGTAGCCTCGTCAACCCTAATCCAATCGTTCCTGATTCTCCCAACGTCTTGTAGTTGCTTCCGCTTCTCTTTCGTCTCTGAAATTTGAAAAAAGTTCCTTCCTTCTCTTGCTTCGTTGCGGTGTGGGGAGGGAGGATGTCGCCGGGGCGCGGTTCTCTCCTCGCCGGCTTCCTTTTTATGTTCGTGACTCCCTTTGCCGTGGCGGATTCTGCATTCCCGATGACGCTGACGCTGCAGCGGGCTTTTCCGGCAGGCGGAGGGGAGGAGTTGGAGGCGGCCAGGGCGAGGGACATGGCGCGTCACCGTCGGATGCTGCAGAATGTCGTTGATTTTCCCGTCGGTGGCTCCGGTGATCCGTTCAGTGTCGGGTACGAGTGCTGCAGCATCTTCCGTTGGATTTTGCTTTTCTTCCTCTCCTTGTTGGCTGAGTTGGATGGGGGAAGAGTTTCTATGTGGATTGGGAATCTAGAGGATTTCCTAAGTCCTCTATTTTGCGTTTGCGGTTCCTCAATTTCCTTTCCTCTTTCTCGGCTTTTGGGGTTCCTTTCTTTCTCTTTTTTCCCTTTCTTTTTCCTGGAGGGCAATTGGACGCGCTAACTTATCTGGGAAAAATAGGATAGAAGTTGCGTATCCTGAGTGCACTGTAGCTTCCCAACTTTTTCTCATTCATCTGGAATAGCGGCTGCCTTCAAAAACACTCGGTTGTTAACGAGCGTATGGAATTAGAAGGGCCTTGCTTTCCCTTTTTTCGTGATGATTTGTATTCCCCAGTCATCTCATAATTGGTTGCGTAATTCTTCTAGGAAAAATAGATACAGGAGAATTCGACTTCCCTCGGATATTTGAAGAATATCTTCCAGCGTCCTCGTCTGCTTGAGTTCGTGTTCTTCTGGTTTTCTTCTCTACGGGTCAAATTGCCAAGTCAGTTCAGGAGTTGTCGATCCTTTCAAGGCATATTGATCTTTTATTTGGATTTTTTCTTTTTCGTCTTGTATTCCTTTGGTTTACGTTTGTTACTTAAGCATGAATCACTTCTGAAACTTACTTTGCACTTTGTGTTCCTTCATGACGGTCTTGAGGTGCTGAATTCTTTGGTGGTTTTAAGAATTTTTCTGTCCCTTATGCTGAAGGGATTTCGTTCGATTGTTGAATGAACTAAATACACTTTAGAGTTAAGACATATTCTCTATGGTTTCTTAATTCTCATATAGGCTTTATTATACGACCGTGAAGCTTGGAAATCCTCCGGTGGACTACCACGTGCAGATAGACACAGGAAGTGATATACTGTGGGTTACTTGTAATCCGTGCACCGGTTGCCCCAGTTCAAGCGGATTAAGCAGCGTAAGTGTTCTTTTTGGTCCTTTCCTTCTCTTTTTTGTGTCGTATGCGTTGGCATTTGAACAATTTAGAGTTGTTCATGTCAATAACAAGGTGGTTTCTGTTGGTTATAATTAAAAAGGAAAGCAACACATAAATATGAACTTGGATTTTGGCTTTTCTTTCTTTCAACAATCACGCATCCAAAGTCCAAACCATCAATTGGTTCCATATTCATATTGTTGTTATACGGCTTGATGTAGGCCAACAAAATGAAATGAATGGACATCCAAACTATTGGACCATTGGTACTTCGGTAGGGGACTAACATGATGTTTAATTAAGCATACCAAAATGCATTCACCTTATTATCTCTAATAAAGGAAATACATCATGGTGGTCTTTACTGTTAACTCTTTCCATCATTAATTATCCTACAATTACAAATTATTTAACAAAAGAGATCTTCTCTTGTGTGGAGAATGACAGAAAGCTATTATTATTATGCCATTTTGAATGGGAAAATTTCAGTTTAAAAGAGAGTAGTGGCGAGTGTACCCTTTGTCACGAAGGCATGAAACAGAGTTATCCTTTTGTGTTTTTACCTAATTATACGTCTTGGTTTTCAAATATCTCTTGACGAGACGTTATTTCTCATTGTTTACTGCAGATTACACTTAGGTTGTATGACCCACAAAAGTCATCAGCCTCGTCCATAATATCTTGTTCAGACTCAAGGTGTGTTTCAGCTATAGAGACTGCAGAGGCGAGATGCGAGTCTCAAAACTGTGGTTACACCTTTCAATATGGCGATGGCAGTGGAACTACTGGATATTATGTGTCAGATACTTTATCCTTTAATACAGTGGTGGCAAATGATGCCACCTCAAATTCTTCAGCAACAATAACGTTCGGGTAAGATTCACAAATAAATGTGATGGCGTCTTCTTTTTCTTGTGACGTTTAAGTTGCAAGGCATTTCGTTTCTCACATGGATGTTATTTGAGAACAGATGTAGCAGTACTGTCTCTGGTGACTTGACAAAGTCGGACAGGGCTGTTGATGGTATACTGGGCTTTGGGCAAAATCATCTCTCTGTGATTTCCCAATTGGCATCACAAAATCTAGCACCGAAAGCTTTCTCACATTGTCTGAGAGGTTCACAAAGTGGTGGTGGCATTTTGGTTCTTGGAAAGGTTGTCGATCCGAGCATAGTCTATACTCCTCTTGTACCATCAATGTAAGCGGTCATTTCTTTCTCGACATTTGATGAGCATGATTTGGTTTCTTTCCTTTGATGTTTCTGCATCAGATTCTGTTTGGCGCCGTCATAAATGTTGGTATGAGAGCTGTATCATTTTTCCAATGGTAAAGTGAATTAGACTGTATCTGTAACCTAGCATGAGTTGGCGATTTTTCAAATAAAAATTTGAAAAAATATATTTATTTTATTTTATTGAAAGGCTGATTTGAACCGATTCAAGTTAACGGCTGACAGAGCCAGCATTTCTGCTGTCTCCTTTGAATACCTTATTTACGTTCCTTATTTCAGTGAGGGGCTGATATGCATTGTATAGGCTGATGCAGGTTGGTGTTGACTGATATGAATAATGCTGCTATTTAAGGTCTATTTATTTGTTTAGAAGTTGGTCCCAGATTTATGCTGTTGTCAGGTTTAAAAGAGGGAATTTTGGATCTCAATGGTTTGCTGTAATTATGTTGTCAATATATCTGAAATGCATGTAGATGTAGTTGGTGTTTGGTTGTCTGATTTCATGACACAGTTTCAAGCTGCCTTCTGAGTAAGGTGTCAGTTGGGCTCAAGTCAACAAGCATTTTAAAATTCATAGTATTTAAAACAGAATGAAGTAAAAAATTTATATGCGAAAGCCAAATGATGAATTCTTTGTGAGAAAATTAAATCATAGAAAAATTAGGAAACTATGATGGACGGAAGCTGATTTGGTAGCGAACTTGTTTGGAGAATGGGAACCAGTGAGGTGCTTGAGAATCAAACGTACAAACATCCTAAATTCCATGCGCAAAGCCCCAATAGATTATGAACCTGTGAAACAGACTATATGCTGAGTACTTCTCCTTGCAGGACATAATCAATTCATTTTTTGGGTGTTCTCACGTCTTTTTTGATTGGTGTATAGATTGTTGCTTCTATTAGAAAATACAGCTTCAAGTTGTATTGCTGGGATGGTGTTTCACTCAAGCAAACAGTTTTTCATTTGTTTCTATTTGAGAAGCCTTATGGGCAGAAGCAGTTTGGTAGGCCAAGTGTTATGGTTTGCCCTGTTTACACCAAACCAGGGGAAGGTCTAGGCTAAAATGGACTAGATGCTACTGGTGAGGTTCAGGACTCAGCCTGTTTCTCATAGGTGTCAGGCCCAAAATGTGGTGTACTTGCCTTTTTTAATGACATTTGTATGGACTCGGTGAAGCCATGAGCCCATGACTTATCTATTGAAAGGGTACATCCGAAGAATCCAGGAAATTGCTTACCTGGCCAGACCTAAAACTGATTAATGGCTTTTCACTCAAAATTATGGCCCCAGCTGGCTAATTGAATTCTGCTGTGCTCTATTCTAATGACTAATGCCAACTCATATTATTTCCTACTGTAACTTTTTTAGCTTGTTTTTGATGGGTCATAATGTTTTGCTTCTTTTCTTCAAGTCATTTGTGGCAGCTCATTGCTTATTAAAAAAAATGCTTCCTGTTTTCAAAATATTGACAATAAATGATACTTATCTCTCTGAATCTTAACTTCCAGGCCTCACTACAACTTGTATCTAGAAAGTATTTCTGTTAATGGGCAAACACTGTCCATTGACTCATCAGTTTTTGCAACAGCATCTACTAGTGGAACCATAATTGATTCTGGAACTACGCTGGCATACATTGCAGAGCAAGCTTATGATGTATTTATTACTGCTGTAAGTTTAACCATTCTACTTTTCTTTATCTGCTTATAGTCTGTTAGCATTTGTTGATATACATGCCATGAAACCAATATTATTTGATGGACACATTTCTGCAGATCTCTTCATATGCTTTGGGAAAGCTTCAATCATTTAATTCAAGAGGAGCTAACCAGTGCTTCTTGGTTGTGGGGAGGTTCTTCTCTATACTTAAAATATATATATACACAGTGACACACACACACACACACACACAAGGGGAGAGAGAGAAAGATTCATTTGTTAAAATAACTTTTTTTTTTTTTTTTGCTTTCATTGGTTCAGTGTTGAAGATGCCTTCCCTCCAGTTTCTTTAAACTTCAAGGGCGCTTCAATGGTATTAAAGCCTCAAGATTACCTTCTTGATCAAGGCTCAGTTGTAAGTTCTATGTTTGCCAATGGATTGTGCAATGAAGAGGGCTGGACAGTTCTTTCTCTTTTAACTTGTCACACTATTGGTATTTCACTGAAATGAATAAACTCATTTTTTTGCAGAGTGGTGCTACAGTATGGTGCATTGGGTGGCAGAAGATGCAAGGATCAATGACAATCTTAGGAGGTATGGCTGTCAGAAGCTTGGAATTCAGTACTTGGCCTTTTCATTTGGATACATGCTTATTGCTGTAATACGGTTGTTAGCCTTTTCATTGGATATACACACATTGCTGTACTCATGATTTAGCATTCTATCTATCTCAAATGAATATTGTTGAAAAAAATAAAAATAAAAATCACTGATTATGGTTCTTCACCAGGGAAGGTCACCATCGATCTTGGAGTCAATAGTGCATTTTATTGATATTTATACATTTTTTCTCTACAATGCTCAACAGATTTTCCTCCTGTAATCAAGGAGCTGTTACATGGAGGATCATCAATAATATGGCCTCAGATTTGATTTCTTGGCTTATTGTTATCCCATATTTCAAAAAAATGCATTGTAACATTCATACTTGATACAATCTTCACAAATGGCAATGCCGATGCCATCCTCTGTTGGATGATTTTGTGTAGTTTGCCTGCTTCAGCAACATCATCATGATCTTTATGAGCTGTGCTTACTGCATGATTATCTCTTTCATCTTCCCTCAAACTGGACAGCGATTTGGAAAGTCCAAGTTTGCCTTAGAGATTTTGTGAAAATAGATCGTGCCATCACTTTGTTGAAGAAGCTAGTACTCTCTTGGTCATCAGCAGGTCTTTGTGGAAGGCTAAGTGTTCTTGAACAACATGTTCTTATTTTCCATCCTTGCAGAATCCGTCCTAACTTGAACATCGCTTCAAAGTCAGTGTTATGGTCTTCATGTCTGCCATATATGGCATGAGATGCAGAATCTTTCTGGTCAGATAATCAGACCAGGAAGATTTTTGACTCTGATGCAAAACAAAAATAGTCAAAATAAAATCACTGATCATGGTTCTTCACCACTGAAGCCTACCATCAACCTTGGAATCGATAGTGCACAATACTGACATTTATACATTTTTTTTCTATACAATGCTCATCAGATTTTCCTTCTATAATTAAGGAGCTACAACATGGAGGATTATCAAGAATATTGCCTCCGATTTGATTGCCCTCCCTGATTTATTGTTTTCCCTTCTTTCAAAAGACATGCATTGTGACGTGTCAACACAATCTTTACAAAGGCAATGCCAACGCCATTGTCTGCTGGATGATTTTCCACAGAATTATTGCCTTCTTCAGCAACATCAACATAATCTTCATGAGCTGTGCATACCACATTATTATTGCTTTCAAATGCTTCATTTGCCTGTGAGACCTGTATTCATGTGACATCACATAGAATTTGTGGAGCATAGCATGACCTTTGCATGCAGTCAACTATGTGTTAACTTTATCATCATTATTGTGTACTTCTTATTTATTTATTTATTTTTTCTTGGTGACACAACGTCGTGTTCTTAATTTTATCCTTTCAGTTTCATAACCTTGGTTGCTTATTTTTTATTCGTTTCCTAGATAATTGGACTGTCGATCACCACATTTAAATGATCAAGTTAGATTTACTCTTGCAATTAATTGGAAAAATTTCAAGAAATTTATACCTAAGTAATTTTTTTTTGGAAGGATGTATTTCTGTGTCTCTATGTGTATTATCAGAGTTATTGTTAAGTGTTGATGCGAGCTATCATCAAAAAATTGGTACATCATGGGCTGTTGCTTTTTGAAGCCCATGACCAGAGGGTTAACGGAAATATGATGATTAGTAAGATCTGTTGCGGGCTCTTCACTGTTTTGCAAACTGTCCCCAGTAGAAAGTTGGAGGTTCATTACTTCTGTTCAGGCGAATTGTGCCTGATTTGAAGGTTTTCATGCTCCCAAAATCCTGCTCATGCAATTATAATATGTTATTTCTTGCCAATAAGCAGCTTTTATAGCGGTTACCCTCTTACAAGGATCAGAAATTTACAGAAGTTTGAAGGCATGCTTGCTCATTTTCTTTAGCACAAAGGAAAAACCTATAATCATATGCTTCTAATAATGGGGTCCAGGGGATCAGAAAGCAGGTGGAAATGATGTGGTAAACGACTGATATGTAGAACCCTTTGCTAAAGATTGATATATAGAATTCTAAAGTCTCTGGTCATTGCTGTCTTGTGTGATTCTGTGGCGTTCTATTTTCTTGATGCTTTTTGGGTGATCAGGTAATGTCGCAGTTCTGTCCAACCATCTTGTTCTACTTCCTGCTTCCACCTGCCACAACATCACATTTAACCTTCTCTTGATGCGATGAAATTTTTCGTTACTATTTTCATTTGTCACCATGTCTACTGTCAAGATGGCTAGCTGTTTGACATCAATAGATCGGGCTTCGTTTTGTTCTTAGTACAAGATAATATTGGAATTCTTATACCTGTGGGAGAAACCGACAGATGATGTTTATTTTGCAGATATTGTCTTAAAGGACAAAATATTTGTTTATGACCTAGAAGGACAGCAAGTTGGGTGGACTAACTACGACTGTAAGTTTTTGCATGATTACTAAGGCCTGTCCTTTTGAAGAATGAAAAGAAATCCATTTGAATGACTACTCGTGGGTTGTGTCTCTGTTTCAGGCACCAGGCCAGTGAACGTCTCTTCATCGTCTGGAAAGAGTGCTTTCGTTCAAGATAATTCTGGACAAACCAGTGCTAGTGGAAGCACACGACGTTTGTCATTTGATAATCTGATCTTCTATACCATTCTGATCGGCTTTCTGCATGCTTTTCTCGGTTCCAATTTTTTGTATTCTTGTACAAAATCAATTCTTTATTGAGATAGCTGTCATAGCAGTGATATAAATATATTTATTTCTCCAGGTTGATTCAAATTACATTTTGTCTGGGCTGTATATTAATAAAAATGCACCATTTTGTACCTATCTGGTGCCGAAGTTTGTGTTTGACCTCATGTGGCAATGCGAAATATGCACACACACACACACACACACACATATATATATATATAGAGAGAGAGAGAGACTTTGATAACTATGGGCTGCGACTAAATATTTATTTTGTCTATAACAGCGGCCACCCATTAAATCAGGGTAGTTAACCTGCTACAATGGGAAACTCTGCCAATCAAAGGGTACTGGGAGTTAGGATCCGTTTCATTTATTGCAAAGGAATAATATGTACAAAACAACAAGAAAGATATCCAGGATGCAGAGCATCAAAACTAGACAAATAGGAACATGCATACAAAACCCTGCAGCGCTATCAATAAGCAACCAAAAAATCATACAAAAAACCCTGAGTTTGCCACAAAATTTTGAATGGATGAAGGCAATTAACCTCCATCATCTTTGCCACCCTGTTCTCCTAGTCTACACCAAATTCTTCCTGCTTCCATTGTGTGTAGTCTGTTAGCTAAGTTAATGCTTGTTCTGCTGCTTAGGATCCATATCCCCCTGCTTGTGAAAAGGATTCTACCTTCTGTTATACCTTTCAAACGCCTCTTCCATCCTTCATTATTAGAAACAATACTTAAACTGCTCTCCTCCGCTGTAAGAGGTAACTGTGAGCTAGTTGGAGGTTCTACAGGACACTTTGAGTTGGCCCATCGATGCGCTTGCAGCCTTCCACTATTTTGAGGGGAAGCTGAACTGGATCTGGTGTGAGACACTACCTAACTAGGTAGTCTAAAGATTGGTGGGCTAGAAAGCTAACAGTCTTCAAGCCATTTAGACCCTGCGATGACTGACTTTCTTTGGTTTGGGGCAGAAGCTTCATCGCATGGATCGCCATTTTTAAGCCGGTAAAGAGGGAGGAAGGGGGCTGAGAAGCGTGTGGGAATGGAGCATGGCTAGGTTTGGTCTTTTGAGTTTGAAAAGCCTGCCAAGAAAAAATGGATCGGATGAGGTGCATTGCAACTGAGTACCTTGTTCATCATGGGCTATGGACCCTAACTACAGGTAAAAAATGCCTGGTTTTTGAGGTTCCTTTGGAAGAGTTGGTGTAAAATCAACGATGTGGTTAATTGGAAGCTTTTTGTTTGCATTCCCACCTGAATCCCCAGGAACTAATGGCCTTCTAATTCAGTTACAGGTTTTCTGTAAAGCAGCTTCTTGACTTGGATATCATTCAGTTGCCAAAATTCTCTTCTTTCCTGCAGCAATTTAGAGTCCAGAGACCTATTCTGGAGAATGGGATGATCAACTGTAACTGAGAGAGTCTAGAGTAGGCACGATCTTATCCATTACCGTTCAGGAATGCGGCAAAACATTGGCCAAGTTGGGAAGTGGAGACGTTGGATCTGGTTAGCTACAGCCCTTCTCTTGGTCAGTTGGTTTGCATATGGCCAGTGTAGGAAGATTATTCATCTCAGAATCGTCACCAAGTACACGAAGATCTCTTTTGCCAACGCTTGTTACATGTGCAGGTAACAAGATTGGGAATGCTGATCATGTTTCATCTGGCTGCAGATTGGCTTGCTTTGCTTAGGGACCATTTGACATTGGTAACAGTTTGCTACCATTTCAAGAATTTGTCCCAAAGATTGTGGTAGACTCATGAAACACTGTAACATAATGTTGCATGAATCTGCCCTTAAAATTTGTAAGACGGCCCCTTAGAGACCGGTAGTGAGGAGCTTTGGTGGAACTTGCAAGACTCTGTTTTCTTAGTTATATAATACACAATTAAGAGCTTTTTGGTTACATCTATCTCTGTTAATGAACTTAGATTACACAAAAAAATATAGAAATAGCACACAACACATCCATATCCTATTTTTCTGAAGCAGTAGGTATCCATTGACTTCCCCACTTGAATAAGGGGGTGGATAGAAGGGACTTGGTGTTTCTTGGTGTTTAAGCAAGATGGCTGGTTGCTAGAGAGCACGCATCCGTGCCCATTTGGTTGACCAGCAGTAGATTAGTAAGTGAGCATTAACTAACGTTAACTTGCAGGACATATCAAGTAAGCCAAGTACATCAATGAAAAGATTAGATTGGATTGGTTTGGCACTTCAGATTAGGTAGGTTGGACTGAGTCCCTCGTTTCTCTGCCATTCAAACAGGGCATGGGACTTTCATCTGGAATTATTTTATGTTCTTTTATCGGCGCCACAGTGAAGGGCCCAACCACCTTATGACACACGGCACAGCGACAGTGAAGGGCCCAACCACCTTATGACACACGGCACACTATGCCGCATGTCATACGGTGGTTGTGCTTTTTCTTAGGTGAAAGCCCATAACAAACAACCTGCTTAGCTTAGCTTTCAAGTGATAGACATTAAACTCTTTTCACTGGTAAGAGAGCAGAGTTTTTAGAAGGTTGACAAAGGTCAAGTGTTCATACTCCCAGTCCACTAAAAGCAATCCCTGAGGCCGGTTTATCTAAACTTACCTGCCATTTAAAAAAATAAATAAATAAATAAAATTTACAGAAAGTCCCCAACAAAAGGGCGAATAATAAATGAGCGCCTAACTTAATTCATGTCGATTGTCGTCATCAATGCTCCAAGGAGATTAATAAATTAAAGAGTGATGAAATTAAAGCAGATAAGAAAGCCTATGAACATTAGCAGAAAAGGTGTTGCGTTCTGGGTCAAGGAAATATTCTTGTTTCAAGTGCTTAACTGCGGCGCCTGTTAAATATTCTTGATGAAGTGGGCAACGTCTTGCTGAGATCATACATCACGGAAAAGATTTTCCACGGTGATCATATTGCTTTAGGTGAACTTTGGCGTCATTTGAAAATGCAATTTGCAGGACCCTTGTCGCTGTTCGTTACATTATTACTTTTTTTTTGGGACTTTTTTTTTTAATATATGGAAAACCTCCGCCACAATCTGCCGACCGACAAACTTTAAACGAATAAAAATACCATGGAAGTTTCTTGAGAAGTTTACACATAATTTTTGATGTATCGTCAAATAAAATTCATGACGCATTAATGAAGGACAGGGGTTGATAGGTGGTTAGTTTTCATTTTAAATTATTGAGATGTTAATTCCTTATTCTGCAAAAAAAAACTAACATCCAAATTGAAGTGAAGGAAACATCTCAAAACACCAAAAGTAAACCCTATACTTGAAAATGACAAGTGATTGGATAAGAGTTTCGGCTCTCTTTTAGGTAGTATGACAAACATTCTTCTTCCTTACACAAAAAGTTTGGAAAAATGTCAAATATCTGCTTACGTTATAAACCAATTCCCAAACACAAGCTTTATAAATGAAAACAGTCAATATTATGTTTAGGAAGATCTTGTTTATGTTAATGAAAAAGAACACTGTTAACCAATCACTTATTTTGATCAGTTTTCGTTTATGTTTTCACTTTTTCTTCTACGCGTAATTGTAAAGATAAACGCCGTAAAAAGAGTGAGAGAGATGTGAAACGGTTGATACGTAAACTTTGGAGAACGTGATGTGATTTTTCTATAAAAAATGACCCTTTTCATTAAAGATTCTAAAACCATTGTTTCAGGAACATTTCAACACTTATTATTAATGAAGGGTAGGTTTTTAATTATTTTATAATTTCAGGTGGCTATCTATGTTTTTTCAAACAATGGTCATTTATAAATACATAAAAAATTGAGGAGCACACCGAACTTGTACCCTTTTGTCATAAAAACAGATGAAAAAAAAATCACCCTTAACGTGAGAGACTTAACCATGCTTGTTTAACCTAGCCAATTGCCCCTTTAATTGTATAAAATTCTAAAAAATTTCATTACTTACTTTTCTGGTCAGTAAAAAGAGTATTTTATCTTACCACACGACTGAAAGCTAAAACCCTCATCCTTCCTACCATCTTCTAAAGTATTAAAAATGATACTCGTACTATGCTTCAATTTGTATATAGATTAATATTTACATTTTTTTAAAAAGTTTTTTTTTTTTTTTTTATAAAAATGCATATGTGGTTGCAGATCTGTCATCCAAGGCATGATTTCTAGTGTTGGTGAAGTCTAAAGTACATGGTTTTAGAGCACTTACTTTTATATTAAAAGAAAAACATTGATTATGTGGGCTAGCGGTTACAAGTCCTAATTTTAACATTGATTTCCCTAGCAAGCAAATCAGTGGAATAGAAAAATTGAAGTGTGCTTAATGCCTTGTCCTTGTCCTTGACATGACATCTCAGACGTGATGTGATATCACAAACACCTTATTTGAACTTTTCAATTGGTGATTAAGGTTCGGTTGATTGCAATGCTCAAGTGAAAGCCAAAGTCTTCTCCTTTCTTCGTTCTATTCTTCGTTCTAAGGTTTAAAGCTGCATCGATGCTTGGGTTAGTAGTAACACGAAACTTCAGTTCGTGCTTCATTTTCTTCTTATTATTATAAGGAGAAAGCGGTCATGCCGCTCGACCAGTGATTGGCTGCCTACTAGGTGATGAAGAAAAAAATGTTTTCTACAAAATAAGTGGATGGAAACTAGAGGAACCAATTCCTCGAAAAGTTTAGCTTCCCACTGTTCCCATCTATTGGTAATTAGCACATAGTAAAACATTCATAACACTTGATATTTAAACAATGAAATCCAATATTTGTAGAAAAAGATGGAAAGACATATTACTCAAATCATTGGTCTAGACCTGAGCCTGAAATAATCAACTAGAGTTGTTAAATGACTGCTCGTTTAAAAAGGTGGTAGGTGTGGAGGCTTGTTATAAGTTGTGCAAGCCCATTTGAATCGTATAAAGTATTATTTTTCTTTGGTAGTATTCAAACTCGTGTGCCAATCAAAGGATGGTGACATAATAAGTTGTGCAAGCCCATTTGAATCGTATAAAGTATTATTTTTCTTTGGTAGTATTCAAACTCGTGTGCCAATCAAAGGATGGTGACATAATAGAAGGGTCATGTTTAGATGCAAGTTGATCGGGAACAAGGGCGGAGCCAGGGTAGGGCCTGCAAGGGCCATGCCCCTACCTCAAAAAAAAAAAAAAATCATTTGTCATATATAAAAATTTTGAAAAATGATATTTTGGTCCAGGTTGAAACTTAGAAACTTTAATTCGGTCCCCCTCATAAAATTTTTTTGGCTTCACCCCTGATCAGGTATGCCCAATTATTGATCAGATTCTCAATCGGTTGAGTCGACCCGGTGAGAGAATTTGAATGCGATTGCTCCTTTCATTAAGATCCTGTATAAAATTTTATAATCGAATTCAAATCCAAGGTCAGATATCTGATTGAAGATTGACTAACCTTCAACCCTAATGCATATAGAACATCAGATCTTGTGGTAATCAGATCCAAATCTAGCTTTAGAAAAATGTCATTATTTGATTACATAGGTAGGTCCGATTGAATCAAATTCCATGAGGGTAGATCTGACATGGGCCGTCCATATCATCCTGTTCCTATATATATTGCATTTAAAAATAATTAAACATTAATTTAAGCTAAGTAAGACACAAAGTAAATAAAGATGTTGTTTAAAAATGATATTGGTCACCATCGGTTCGGTAATGGTCTAATGGGTCAGTGTCCATAGTGTCGGTTCTACAAACCCAAACCCACCGACACAGCACCAATATAATTTACGTACAACATTGGTTTTTACTCGATGCTTTTTACGGGCTTTCACTGAATGCATTGCACAGCTGCGACTCTACTGGGAGACAAACCTAAAGAGGCCTAATGCAATTGGGTGGCTTGACAGTTCATACCAAAGGTTAGTGTTTCAAATCCATAGTTGCTGTCATGCTCCCGTGTCTTGGCCAGCACAACAATCGAGTTGGATGGTCATACTGTACACCATAAGATCATACATAATCAGAAGCAAGCCAAAGCTTTGGACACATAAGAGTATAACCTTCGGGGTTTTATGTAGAAAGTTGTTCCCCCCAAGTAAAGCATTAAAAAGCCTAATGGGGGGCTATTGGGCAATACACTTGTGCTTGTTGGCATGACATCAGTTTTTTAATGATATGTAGGGTTTTAATCATACGTATGGTGAGCAGGACGAAGTAGTTCTAATGCCGGAGTGAAAGACCGAACCTCTTCCCTTCATGGACGGTTCAGGACTGCATTGGTGTCTAGAGAAAAGTCTATGCACATCAACTAGTGCATGAGTTCTCCTATTATTGGTACAAAAGGCATGAGTGTTCAATGCCATTTGAACCAGCAAGCAGCCGTCTACCAGTCATTGGCCCAAGCCAGTGCACCAATAGCCCTCAATTATTGTTAATCATTTGTCATTAGGATAAAATGGTAGGTCTTCATACTGCTGTCAGGAAGTTCCAGGACTGTTTTCTCCATATCTTTGCACAACATATTAAAGTTTTTAAATAGTAAAGGATCTTTGTATATGCTAGCCAACTAGAAATTAGGATTGGGCTAGTCATGACCTTACATCAGAAGCAGAGATCCACAGGATTCATATGCAATTAAATACTTTTGATGACCGTTTTTATGCAACCAAGTTTAAAGAGTACAAGAATTAAATACTTGATCAGATCCGCATCTCTTTGAGATCATCTGTCCGAGTCATCTACCTAACCATAGCTTGCCAATATTTAAAAGGAAAAGGAAAAAGATTGGTTGATCCATTGGGTCTTGGATGGAGAAAAGGTGTTGCTAATTGGGAATTTAGCAAACACTTGGATTTGAAGATGTATCAAATCAAGTAAAATAACATTAAGCATGTTGGTGGATTATTGTCCTTTTGTTCGCAACGGCAAATGACTTGATCAAACAAATAGAGGTTAATAACTAATGGAAAGAATAAAAAAAACTTAACCTTGAGGTACCTTCATGATTAAGAAATTAACAATGATTTAAGCAGAAAATTGCGAGCGATAACTTCTGAATTAGTTAGCATGTTATTGTCACATATAGTTGCATTAGGCATTTAACTCATTCTAGATGTCAAAGTAGCATATGGGTTGCCTCTAGTTTCCAAGTAAAATATGTGGTCGGGATTGAAAATGACTCACTGATCAAATCCTTATGTGTCTAGCATGATTGAATACGGTAAAATGTTGAATTAGGGTAAGTAATCTGTGGAGATAAAATAGCAAAGTTTCGGGCAGTCTTTCTGTCAAATGCAAACAAACTAGAGGTGGGAATAGCCAACTTACAAGTTTAATTAGTTCTAGATTGAATCCAATATGTGAATATTCGAGAAAAACAGGGAAATTAGTCCTTCCCACTTGATTACTATCAAGCAGGGGATTAAATCAATCTCAATTTTCACAATTGTTGTTGAGAATCATAGGATATAAGCACTTTCAGCAGGAAAAAAATGTAACATGGCACATTGGGTAGTTCGTAACCGGTCTCTCACCGGTTCGGCAACCCGACCTGCTACACTATACCCTTTGAGGCAACAGATACAACAACTGTACCGATATTTACAACACAGCTAAAAATAATTGCGGGTGTGATTGGATTGAGCGCTGGAGACAATCTCGTGACACATTGTCTCAGAGACTCAAACACATCCTTAATGATCAGGACAGCCATGATAGAGGTAAATGCAAGATAAGCATCGGTTTGTCGCATGAAATTCACATGATGAGAACATCTAAAAGAAAACCAGAACACGCAACCTTCCAAAGTTGAAAGGATTCATGGTAGCCTTTCACAAGATAGCCTCTAGAGAAGGAAGGTTTTTTCCAGGTTTTAAAGAGTTTTTACCATGTTGGCATTTTTACACTGTTAAAGAGACAACTAAGAGTGCAAACAAGTTAAATGGCCCTTTCAGGTCAAATTGATCAGCTTGGCCGTATCCCACTTGACAAAACTCAAAGCTCTTTGAAAAGGAGATATGAGCGAAGTGCACTATGGCCGTTTTAAGCATGAAACGCATGCCGTGGTATATGAAGCACCAAAGTTAATCTGCAGATGTCTCTACTTGGCCAAAGGGATTTTTTATCCCAAGTGAAAATTGTCTGCTTTCGAAGAGGGCGGGTGATGAGGATGACAACTTACCTAATATCTCTAGGCAGTTGTGTGACGCACACGAACTCCCTTCCCGGTTAGGTCCGGGACGCAAAAGCCCGTCCAAACAAGACACGCCAACGGCGCAATATTTCAACCTTATTTGTTTGCACTCACATCATGAAGCAAAATTATTAACGTAGAACCAACACCCATTTTCTATCTTTATCTATTCTTGCGTTTCTTGATGATTGTTCTTACTTTTGTCATCATTTTATTATTTCTAAAGTTTGAAGTTAGTATCCAAGTCAAACAAGGGAAATCGATCCACAGATGTCAATGTTATTTTATTATTTCTAGGTTCTCAGATTTATGGTCAATTAGTGGGAACAAGGGAGATCCTGTTCTATCGCCTTGCTGGTTCGGTTTTTTCTTCAACAGCTGCGTATTTGTCAAAGAACAGTGGCTCTTGGGGGTCATCTACTATTGATCGACTGATCCTACTTGCCTGCTTATCTCTTAGGTTAATGCCCACATTCTATCTTCTTCTCAGCACAGAAGCAAAGCAGCAAATGTCAATCACTTAAGATTCTTTGATGATGTTTTGATGAATGAGACTCTCTAGTTCTGCACATTCCACCAATCGATCGGTTTGGGCGACCGGCTTAGACCAATTACTGCTTTGAGTGACATGGGCGTCAACCTCTAAACAAAGCCGCTACAGCCTTGTCGATCGTCAAACGCCCAAAACGCCTTTTTTGGAAGTGACCTTTCTTAAGGGCGATGAAAAAAACCACTCACCCTTCATGAAATAAGAACTTCCACGCATGCCTCATGCACAAAAGGTTTGTAGAGTCCTTGTTTGGGTAGCACGTGGGTTCCACTGTTTGCTGGAACATTGTTCCCCGGAACGACTGGGCAATCAAACATGGTTTTTGTAGCGGCGGCTGGACACTGAAGTTAGGCCACGTGAGGGCTTATGGGAACACTGACGGCGGACCTTCTGTTCAATTCCTTCCTTCACAAGGATTGGCGGTCAGAAAAGCAATACTTTGGAAAACTGTTTGATTTTCCGGTCACCGAAGCTTCTCACAAGGTTCGTTTTCCAGCTCGCCAGAAGTGATCCAGGGGTGACCGTTCTCACCTCTTCCCCGTGTTGTTTCTTCTTAATTCGGTCTAATCCAGCGTGCTCTCTGGTATAACCTAAGACTTTTGAATTCAAAATAATAACAAAAATTGAACAGAAAGAACGGATCAAATTTTATACAAGTAAATGATATTAGAAAATATCAAAAGGGCATTTTTTGCGATCCGTAAAATCTTCGGAAATATCTCGATAAAAGCAAACACTTTCGTTATCCAAATCATGAAACTGAAGCCACAGATGTAGTTTTTCCTGGGAAGCCCAACGATTGACTCATGACTCTGCGGTGATGCGTCTCAATGACGGATAATTTATTCGAGAAAGCGATTTTGCGGGGTACCATCCTCAGAAGCTAGTCCTGGAAACTTATAATCAAAAGGAAAAAGGATGAAAAAGCAGGATTTGGTAGGAGGGTAAGGTTGGAAGCCTCTATCAATCTCCTTCCAATGACATAATACTGCTTTGAATTCTTCCTCTGGTTTCCACAGAGCTGTTTAGCACTCAAGTTTCGATTTTCTTCGCTATATATATGACCTCCCCCCAACGGAGCAGAGCAGAAAGGTTTATCACATATCAAGTTCAAAGCTCTCTGTTTCTCCTCCTCTTCTCAATCTCAATCTGTTTCATCCTAATTTCATTCAAATGGAAGGCCTGATTCCGTTCCTCTACAACGCAATCGTCCAGTCCAGGACCGGCAACTATGGTGGTGCTCTTGGTGCATCGTGGCTGGCCGAGTCTCCTTCGGCATCTTACATGAGGCTCCCTGGTGATTCCGGCCGGTTCCAAATAGAAGTCCCGCTTATTCGTCCGGATCTTGGCTCCACTTCTACGAGCACCGCAGTGCAGTCCCCTATTCGTCGATCTGCATCTCGCAGGACAGTTTCTGGCCATTAAGTTAAGAGCATATGGGCTGGGCTACGATAGTTGTTCAGTAATTAAGAAGGTGATAAATAAGTTTGGGCCGCTCAAAGGGGTGCCCTGCTGTAGGCTCAAGTGCAGAAGTTGTAATTTGTACATACCAATTGAGTTGTATAAACAGGAAAAAGTTCCTGTTCTGTTCTCTGTCTTGTGGTCATGGTCATGTGGTACATAGAGAAGGAAGAAGTTCCTCTTTTTATATGGTGTCTTTCTCATACTAAACTCTAAGAGTTTGAAGATCTTACTCTGGAGAAGTATAGGATCTGGTGTAACAGCCTTGAAATTCCTTGGCAAAATTTGAAGCTCAGCCATTCGTTTCACTTTCTTTCCATTTCTTTTGCTTTGATGATCTTCAATGTTCTGCACGTAGTTGACACAGAATTCTCTGTTTCAATTTGGTGTTGTTCCAGAAGACTTGTTTTTTTCTCTTCTGATGGCAAGAAACAATCAGGGTTGAGGTGTGCACATAGGAAGATAGACTGACACGGTTCTGCTTCATCTTTGTTGCAGAGCTTCTGGATCTTTACCAATTCCTAGGAGTTTATAACAATGAAAGCACCGTAATTGCCTTCAAAATTCATGGTTGGTGCCGGAAAAATGCATGATTGGTTTCAGAAAAACAAGCCTGAATGCGTCGGCAGGCTGCCAGTCTGGAATTTTGCTAAATTTGGTTTTTGGTCCTGAAGGAGCTTCAATGTGCTCGTTCAACAGGCAAACAGAGTAACCAGGATTAAGACTCAAGAATCTCTTTGCTCCCTTGAAATAAATTGATTATGCTTAAGATTCTGAGATGGATAGAGCCGAAAGAATTCATCAAGATCTTAAGGATGTTGCCTTACGAAGAAAATTTTCATTTAGGAGCACTAACTAAACTTATCAGAAACTTCTTTTTGAGATATCAATACAAACATCATAGAGAGAGAGAGAGAGTCGTCAGAACATTTGAATAGTCTAAACTTTCTGCAGAAAATGTCTATGAATGATGATGATTTGCATGAACAGAATGAAGTGAAACTTCTTTATGAGATATCTATACAAACATCAGAGGGGGATAGAGTCGTCTGAACATTTGAATAGTCTTGAATTTCTGCAGAAAATATCTATGAATGATATGATATACATGAATAGAATGAAGTAAAACTTCTTTATGAGATATCTAAACAGACATCAGAGAGAGAGAGGGAGAGAATATCCTATGGTTGTCTTTTTTTTTTCTTCGGATGCATGCCATGTCTGGAATTTGTCAAGAAAGTCCTGGCTATGCATCAATTGGGAGTGCATACATTCATTTCTTTATCATTTAAATAACATATAAAGTTTTTATTATTATTATAATTATTAATAAAATACTCTAATTCAATGATGCTTGATTAGCTTGGTTGTCCTCTTGCAATTGCAATTAATTATGAATCAAGAATTGGGTTTTCCAGAACCTCCAGATTTGTCGCATTACTCATTAAAGAAATCAAGGGAGCATGCAAATGTGCAATCCTGCCAACTTGAGCGTGAGCTGGAACACGAGATCTTCGCCTATTTTTTTTTCCTTAAAAGAAACATAAATATGAATTGAAAACTAAATATATTTTATTGATCATGTTTTCATATTAAAAAATCGATGCATAATCTTGTGACGAGACTGCTAAACCTTGGTTTTTTATGCTTATGAGGGGGCCATGAAGTCTCTCAGCATTGGTGCGGTTTTCTTACAAAGAAGAACAAGGAAAAGTAAACTTGGAGTAACCTTGAAGATGTATTCATCTGCGAAACCGCTGTGATTCAGGATTCAGGAGAGATGAGAGATGGAATAAAATGGCAACTCAGATTGGTCTAAAGACACGAAGCCAAGTTTAACAGAAATGGAAAAATTGAAATGTGAATTGTTCACATATAGTCCGAGACACAATACCAATCCAGATAAATTTGATAAGCAGATTGATAGCAGATTAGCAATGATATTGGAAGTTGGCATATGATTTACTTATTAGATCTGATGTAAATTCAATTACTGAGTAGCAGGTACCTGATTAGTCAGATATTATGACTATTACATCCAAATCTTACCAAACGTATTCAGGCGATTGATGAACATCTAATCAAAATCTCTCCTCCCCACTTTGATTCCACCTGTATGTAGTGTGTACACGGAAGATTATTCCTACCACCGAAAACAAACAAAGGCCCTCAATTCTCTTCCCTTTGTGCACAATATTAATTGTTTATTGGTTCGGCGTTCTGTTTTAATAAAATATCACAAGAATGTTTTGAATGTCAATGGATTGAATTAGGATTTTTCATATCTGACTAATTAGATATGCTTGGACTCAGAGGTTGGATATGAGTTCGAACTCAAAAGAAGGAAACCATATCCAAATGCTGACATCTCATGCCCGTCAAATTCAGTAACAACCCTATCTCATATACCAAACGGGAATTTGATTAATAAATTAATAAGAACAAAAGAAGAAAAACTCTGACATGTTTAGTGAGTTTTGCCCCTAAGAGGGTGCTTGATGAGAAAAACATTGTTCTCTCAAACACATATTCTTAAAACATTTATGCCAAAAGCACCTTGTATATGAAATATAGTAGATATTCTTAGAACCAAGTCACTACGGAAAAGGAGTTTTTACTGATTGAAGAAGAAAGGTCAGGAAAGGGGAGAAAAGTGTTATACACTTGAAATGCTTGGCATATTCACGCAGTGTTTCGAACAACAAAACTATGATGCTTTTAGAATGTATTAGCCAAAAATATCGTACTCAGGGTTTTTATTGGAGACGTTTTTCTTGAGTATTTTTTTGGTAAAATTGTTTTTTAGGAAAAATCTAGGCAAAACTTTGGAGTTTTACAATACAAAATCAAGATTTTGGGTAAAAATACAAGAAATGAAAAACTGATACATATTGTATTGCATTTAGCAGGTCAAATTAAATATCTAAAACAAGAATAAATAAAACAATGATATAAAAGTTGAAGAAAATAAAACAGAAATGAAATAAAAAAATGAAAGAAAAAATCATGAAAAAATTCGCAATGAATTGATTTTAACGTTTTAATAGTATCGCGATATTTTTTTCATGTTTTTTTTCGTTTTCATCATTTTGTTTGACATTCCTTCTAAGAATACATACAACGTTCTAGCAGAAGTTCTCCACGAGTTAAGAACATGAACGAGTTACTCCTGATTACCATGCTTCACGCGGATAACACCATGAAAAATATTAGGTTGAAGAACAACAGTAGTTTTGGAAGATCACGCACTGTTTTCAATATATACGGCGTCATTATTTGCCATGCCTTGAAGCGAAGCTTGCAGCTCAGTTGAATCTTCATTTGAAAGGTCGAGAGCGGTTCCTTCTTTTTTCTTTGCAATTGCATTAAAGCTGTAGTTGCTGACATAACAATGTCACGAATTGTGCCTGTGGATTCAAAGGACAATAGTGTTAGAGATGTCTGCGTGATAAAATGTTTAGTCAGTATTGGTACTCGGATCTCAAGTGCGCATATGCTGAATAACCATTGATTGAACTTATTTCTGCCTCCATCAAGTTTGCATCTTGGATTGGACAGTGGTACTTAAAATATTCAAACTGAATATTTGTGCAAGGAAAAGAAGGGAATTCGCATCCCTAACCTCCATTTGTTGCTTGCAGATGTTTCTATCACTCTATGAGTGGATTTCCGTTGCATATTAAGTGGAGCTGCAGATTCTTTGTGGACAATGCCAAAATATGCTTCTATTTTCTCCTTCGCTACTTTCCGCTTCACTCACAGGTCAGAATGTAGTTCCTTGCAATTTTATGCACATAAACCTGAACTTACAGAGGATTCCATGGAAATGGTTGAGCTACTATAGTTGGTGCTCTAGTTTACTGCTTTAATCTCTGTTTTAGGTGCTCGTAGATATTTTAATTTGAACAGGCTGCTTGCATCAATTTGTACCAAGTATTTCAAATGCAAGAACTGAGATTCTGAAATGCGACAGTTTTTCTTTTTGAGAATGAAATAAGGTTTATGCTTCAAACCTGACAAATATCACTTACAAGAATTTAACAACTTTATTGACAAAACAAAAAATGGACCAGAAACTCGTTCTGATTGGATTCTCATTTTGTTAAACTTCAGAAAACCAAATACTGGTAGAAAACTGTTATTTGTGTCAAATTAACACAAAAATTAGGCATTTGGATACTTTTTCCTTTCAATTTGAATAGAATCTGCCCATGTTACTTTGACTCACTGATAACAGAGTGTTTTAAATCAATTTTTCAACAATCAAACGTACATGTTGCTTGAAACCAGGAAAGACCGTGCACGTCTTTGCAATCCTGAGCCAAAAGTAAGGTTCAGAAAAAGCATAAAGGAAAAGTAATGTTCTGTTCTGCATTTGCTGAACATTCTTGTGAAGCAATAACTTATGTTCTTTTGAGCTTCATTTTAATGTACAAGGTTGGAGATTGCCCAAGACATTTTCATAATCCCTTTCATTACAGCGTCTCAATCTGTACAAGGTGCCCTTATAAAAAAATTGATCATCATATACACTTAACCACAGCTGAAATGTAAAAAAGAAAAAAAAAAAGCCAAAACATAAAGGGACAAACTTCCAAAATTTTTAGCCAGACTAAAGAACTTGGTGAAAAGATGCCTCCCTAATTCCATCACTTTATCTGTTTATCAGTCTTTGTAACCTAGATGAGCTTAAGGGGAGTCGTCCACTTGTACTGTGGCAGCAGCATTAATTACCTCATAAAGACCGATGATATAACCTAACTCCTCTGTTACTTCTCTCATTGTTGGGCGATCTTGTCTCCTGTCCTCCAAGCAGCCCATTGCCAAAAACCCAAAATTCCGCATTGTCTCTAAGATCTGATCTGATGCTCCTGCCTTCAACTCCTTATCCACCATCTCCATCAATTTCCCTTCATTTGCTCTTTTCTGCACATACACAACCAAGTTGGCTTCTTCCAATCCTCTGTCAAAGTCGACAACCTTTTCGGAAGTTAAGAGCTCAAGCAGAAGTACTCCAAAGCTGTAAACATCACTTTTGTCAGTTAGTTGGAAGTTCCTGTAGTACTCTGGGTCCATGTATCCTAGTGTGCCCTGCGCACATGTGGATATATGTGAAAGTTCCGTATCAACAAGCCGTGAAATCCCGAAATCTGACACCTTTGCATTGAGCTTCTCATCAAGAAGAATGTTGCTTGATTTGATGTCCCTATGATAGATGGGTGGGTAAGCAGAGAAATGAAGATAAGCAAGTGCCTCTGCAGTCTGGTGGGCAATAGTTAGCCTTTGCTTCCAATTAAGGAAGTCATATTTGCCATCATGAAGATGATCATAGAGGTTGCCGTTGGAGGCAAACTCATAAACCATCATTGGCTGCTTGAGCTCAACGCAGCAGCCGATAAGCCGGAGAAGGTGCCGGTGATTGACCTGTGACAGGATTCGAACTTCATTGAGCACTTGCTCAGTGCTCTTGATGTTGCCAATTTTCGCTGTTTTGACGGCAATCACAGTCCCATCTTCAAGGGTACCCTTGTAAACTTCACCAAAGCCACCTGCCCCAAGGAAATTTTCCTCAGAACATGAGTTTGTGGCTTTATTGATCTCCTTGCCACTAAAGAGCCTGGCACATCTTCCATCAGTGCTGTTGGATAGCAACTCTTGCCTCTTTCTCGCCAAGCTCTCCTTTGCCTCCTTGGCTTTCAGGTGCCTCTTGTATAACAAGAGGCCAGTCAATGTTGAGATCAACAGAACAAAGCCCGAGACTGTCAATCCTGTACCATGAAGTCAAATTTTCAATACAAAACGTTCAAGATTGAATTGTAAAAAACAAAACCAAACTCTGTGTTTGTAAGACGCTCTCTGATTCAATATAACCCACCTGTAATGAGGCGAATGCGTCTGATCCGGCATATTCCAGACCTGTAGCATTCTTCTTTTACTGCACAACAGATCAAAACAGCAATCAAACTCTAAAAATGAATATATCTATACTAAAATCCTATACACTTCAATATATAGGGATTTTTCAGAAGCTTTATCATTTTACTTTTCTTATGAAAATACTGCATGTATTTGATATACATTATTATTTAAGATCTACAGTTGGATCGCAGAGAAAGGGACTCAGCTCTAGGTTCAAGGTCGGCAAAACCCACCTTAGACCAATAACTTATATTCAGAATTTGTATCCCCGAATTGATTACTGCCAACTTTCAGCCATAGGATTCGCCTGGCCTTCTTCTCCAAGGCAGATCAGGTCAGTTGACTATGCCTCATCATAAATTCAATCCCTATGACATCTTGCAATGTGATTATTGTGAAGGGGCCACAAAAATCTTAATTAAGTTTCTGAACATATGGTCTCTCAGATCTTCACATGGCTGACTATTTTCTGATTTGTTCCACCATTAAGTAAGATCTCTGTCATTAAAAATAAGATCAGACTCTGCATCAATTAATGCCAGGCTGGCCTGGATTTGCACCCCGATAATCAAAGTGACAAGTGGGTTGGTGTTGAATATAACAAACCATATTTAATATGGCCTGCCATATTGGTGACTTTCACTCTTCCATCTCCCTTAGCTTATTCAAATTTCAAACTCTCAAACCAGAATCTAAAAGTTCAAAGGACACTTTCAGATTTCAAAGAACAGCAAGTCGAAACCCAGAATTCTAAAAAATAATTGTGAATGGTGCTGAGGTGAAGATACCCTAGATCAAGTTGCAAACCTTTCCAATCTACACCTTGAGTTTATAGTATTTGTGTCATACTGTATGGTGGTCACGGCTCGCCAGAGCTTTTTACTTAAAAAGCAGACCAAGCTGTGGCCTTTGGATGGATCCTCATCACCTTCTTTACACACACACACACACCTCAGATTTTTTTGAACAGTCTGTTGTTTGGCATGTTTTTAGGTGAACTGGGGACAGAATAAACCAATAATTTCTTTTCATTGAACAGCAGAAGCCATGTGCTAGTTTGAACAGCTCAATTATCAATTTATCACCCTGAATTGTCAAAGCTCAAAAGAAAAGCCAATCCACTGGGGCTTCTGCTCTAATATTTTAAGGAACCCACTGTTGCACAAATAAGATAATGAACCAAAGGCACTTAAAAATTAAGAAAGAGCAGCGCTGAAGAAATCAGTTTTATTATTTGTCATTTGGACTTTAGGAAGCCATTGATACTCTAAATTTAAAAGCGATTGAACTATTCAAAGCAAAAAGATGCTTTCATATTAAGGAGAAATTCTCATTCAGGTGCCAATTTCTGGATCCAATTCTAGAAATTGAATTTTCTGATATAGAAAGATACCCACGTTGGAACTGCAAAATACTTGTTTTCCCATATGCAGATATTTCACTTATGCTATTCAATCAAAGTAACCCTGTCTCGAAAATCAGTAGGACTGTGAGTTGTATTAGAAAATTCACAAACTTTCTCTCTCCCTCTCTCTCTGTCTGTGTGTGTGTGTGTCAGAGAGAGACAGAGAGAGAGAGAGAGAGAAAATCGGGTCCAACCTGTCTTTGATTGAAAATGGTTAAGAACTTTTGGGTCTCATGTGCTGTTGTCAGTATTGGCTGGTATCTAATAGGTACGTATCATATTTCCCGATCAAGAAGACAAACTGATATTCTCTTCTCTTATTTCTCTTATTTTGTAAGGTTTGCTAACTTAAGCTTAGTTTCTATTTATTTGTTCAATAAGAAAAAATAGCCCGATCCACAGAAAACTGACGCACCTAAATATCGCCGGATTCTGTGTCCCATTTTGTATAAAAAAATCACATACATGAAATTGGTCCATCGTATTCATAGTGTAAGTAAATAAATTTCCTGTTTCCTCGTGTTCATTTTTCTTCTCTTTCTAGAGGATTTTCTCAGGTAGCTTTCCGGTGAAGTACTTTTCATATGGAAGGTTGCATGCCAAGAATGTTGAACATGAATCTGAGACAACGTAGCTGCAAAATTTTTTGCTATTATACTCAAAATTATTTTTTAGATTGTTCTTAGAAATCCGTAAATGTGAAATGTTCATGATGCGAAAAACCTAAAGGCTAGTTTCCTTAGACGTTTTAACTTAAATATATGCAGAGAACCTTATAAATATTAAAAAATCCAGCTGCCACCGTTTTTTTTTTCTTGGAATTTTGATGCTCCTAACCTAAAAAAAAGAACTACAGATCCAAATATCGTGATCCAAGAAGAGCAATAGAGTCGTATGAAGAAAAGTGGATGTGGTTCCAGTGCTCCCACATTTTCTTTCCTGTTTTCACACAAAATTTCTTTCACAAACTTTCGATCAAAAAGGGGAAGATTGCTTGGAAACTCATGCCCTTTTTCAGATGAAAAGACAAAGGAAAGCGGGGAAATTAAGAAATGAATGTCTTCCAAACACGCAATTTTCCTATGAATCAGTACCAGCAATGCGGAAGAAATCCGAACCAAATTCCTATGGCTCTCGACTCTACGGAATTAATGTTCCACCAAACACCAGATCAAAGTGGGAATCGGGAACTCACAGTTTATGCAGGTTCCGGTTATGGGGTCCCAACGGAAGCCTGAGTTGCAGAAGCACCTCCTGATCCCGCTCGCCGCTGCCAAAGGGTCAGCCGAGCAATTGGAATTGGGTATCGCACCATCGCATTCGCTCTGGTTCCTGCACTGCAACTCCCTGGGCAAACTCCACTGTAACTCCATCCCCCCCTGCGGCCACTGCTGCCCGGGCGAAGGCAGGCTGAGGCTGACGAAGCTCTGGTACGCGGTGCATTGGCTCACGTTCGACAACCGTACACCGGCGGCCGTCGCGGACCCTCCGGCCCTGAATGTGCAGCAGATGTTCATGCTCCGGCAGCTCTGGAACTCCGGAACCTGCCGGACATAACTCCAGCACTGGCTGGTATTCGAGCAGTCGAGAGGAGTGGTCAGCAGCCGAGGGGCGCAGTTAAAGTACATGATAGTGTTATCGCCGGACAGGTTGAACGTCCCGCTGCTGTTCAGCTTAATTCCACCTTGCGCGTAGTCGGTAGCGTAGCACGAAGTCGAGGAGACCGGCGGCAGCCTGACCACGAGCTTCTGCGCTGCGGGGTTGATTTTCGAGATCGGGTACCGAATCCCATTTATGCTGGAGAAGTAGAGCTGCCCGGAAGAGGAGTTGCAGAAGATTGAGTAGTTGGGGTCGCCGCAGTCCGGCGCGGTGCTCATGGGGTAAGGAACCACGGTGGAGCCGCACACTTGACATTGTTTTCCGGCGGATTTCCCGGCGAAAAGGGAAAGGAGGAGGAGGGCGAAGAAGGTGGAAACGGAATTCATTGTAAGAAGAGCGAGTTTGAGCTGCACTTGGGGGATCTGTGGACAAAAGGAAGAGGAGGAGGAAGGTTTGGGGTGGGGAGCTGCAGATAATGGCGGAGTTGTGGCCTGGCGGGCTTGACTTCTGCAGTTCTTTTACGACTTTTGGAGCCACTCGCAATAAATTTCGACGCGTCATCTTTCCCATTTTAGAGTGAAGGGAAAAAGAATCTTAGGGACAGCAGATCACATGCTGCTCAATCATAAGCTTGAAAGAGTAAAAAATTTCCTCCGTCTTGAATGCAAATACGAGTGGACAGATAAGTTTTAACTCGTGCACAGGGAGAGAATGCTTGGGGTCAAATTTTTTGTGATTGGGACAATGACGCAGGTAAAACTAAGGCGTGTCAATTGCTGGTTGAATGCTAATAACACGATGGACGGCCATGGGCCAACCGCTTTGCTTAGTGCTACATGTAAGAATTTATTTTTTTTTTTTTGTTTGGATGGATTGAAAGTAGAACGATTGAACAATCAATCTTTTGTTTGGTTGATTAATTAAAAAGTTTATCCCTTTCTATCTATGGTATATACTCTTTGATCTTGTGTGACTCTTTCTCTCATTATCGGCCACTGGTCAAAGCTTGGACGGTAATCTTTCCCATTCAAACCTTATCAACCATCGCCAAAGTCACATCACCCCCGATGGACAGTGGGTTGTTGTTGTTCATTGTGTTTCTTGTACACATCAAGAATTGAATGTTAAGGGTATTATTATAAAATAATATGAATTATATCTTTTTTTTATTGTTGTTCAACAAACATGATTTTTTCTTTTTATTAAAACAAGCTTTGTAATCACCTCTTTCATTTCTCATTCCATCATCCTTCCTTTTCATCTCTCCTTTTCCTCCCCACAAAGTGTTAAATGTTGTGAATCAGTGTCCTTCAACCAAAAAGTTCTTCCTTAAAACTGTCACAACCATTGGGAGTTAAAAAGTTCACTTTTGTTTTCCACATTCAATTTCTCAAATAAAACATCGAAAAGGAAGGTGAAAATCTGATCATAGAATGCAACGATGGGATTTCTCATAGTCTATAAGGAGTTTTTTTTTTTTTTTATTATGAAGACAAAAGGTAAGCAGGACTGGTAAAAGTATATAGAAAGAAGATTCGTGTATTTGGATATTTACATTGCTAAGTGGATCCAGATCTCTTGGTCTTATCCAACTGTTTTAAATAAAAAAAAAAAGATTCAAAATTCCAAGATCCAACTAAGCTTCGATGCCGATGGTTATGGTTTAAAGTGTGATTTGACAGCATGGGTAGCTGTGTGTGGATGGATGAAAATGTGGTCGTAATTAGTGTGGGACCCAGCGGGTGGGGGATCACGAAAAGTCACAAATGCAGGCTTATCTTGTTTGAAAGCGGTGCGTTTGATCGGATAAGTCGTCCAAGACTTACTGTCATTAGATAATTAAAACTGATTTGGTATACAGAGGAATTAAAATCAGGTATATGGATGCTGTCGGATGGTTAAAAATACATTAAAACTAAGTTTTTACATGATAATTAGTGGTACAGTTGAAGTGAAGTCTTAGTCTATGGCGCCTTTAACAACAATTTATTTATGATGGTTTGAGTCATGATTTCAAAATTTTTAGTCATTTGACAACGTCATACAGTCTATGTGTCTTAGTTTTCCTTGATTTGTATAAATATACACAACGAAGAGTTCTTTGTGACATAAAATATACAAAAGTTATTTGGTGAACATTCTCCTAGAAGACATATTTTTTAATGTGAAAAATTCCTACAATATTGTTTCCAACTTTTATCTTCGTATCAAATACACCTTGGGGACTGTGAGCCCTTTTCCAATGGAAATTTATGGAAGATACTCAGAAATAATGTATATATTTTTCAAGTTGTTGGATCAGCTTTACATAATTTAAAAATATGCCCATGAAATTCAAAACGTAGCATGGGAATGGACTTGAACTTCAATGTGGTTTTGAGTCGTCCCGTGACTTGTTTGATGCTCTTACACGGGACGTCACCATGTGATATTGCTGGCGTGTATGATTTTAACGTTTTTTTCCCAAGAAAACGTCAACTTCGGGTGAAGCTACTTTTCCAGTCTTTCGGCATTCACACTTCACGGTCTCTTCGGAAAATATTTTTCCGTTTGATGGTCCTCCTTTTGACCAGAGTTCTAAGCGACAGGTCATACGGTTGAAGCTTTTGGGAAGGCAACTAGGCAAGGCGGTTCCGGGTTCTCCTAATAAGCAAAAAGTAAAGACTGAAACCGAAAAGTTAAAAAGTTGCCAACCCGTTTGGGAAAATACAACTAAATGGCAAGGCTTAAGTAGACATTGCTCGTTAAAGAGACAAGTTTGACAAAGCTTTGATAGCGATGCATCGAGAGGCTGCCTTTACGCGAGCGAGACATAGCCCTCTCACCTGTTGCAGTACTGGTAAACGTATGGACTGATGCTCATGATATCGGCGGGTTGCTGATAGAGATTTAAAAAATTTGAGTAATTTTTTTGTTCTATTAAATAATTTAAAATATTTATTAAATATGTTTTAATAATATATATATATATATATAAGCTCAATATGAGCTGAGGTGTGGCTGCTGCTACGTTAATGACCACCAACTTTGGGGATTGCTTGAGAGTAAGAATAATTTGTGAGTATTCCATGAATCTTTTATCTAATGTCATGCAAATTTAGCACAATCATTATGGTAGATTCATAAAACACTAACAGAATGCTCTTGCTGTCAAACGATTCCTTAAAGTATAGTTTTATAGTTTAAAAATCTTGTGAAAAGATATGTTCAGGACGAATGGAATTGAAAATTTGCTACCAACTCTATTTTTATTGAGTGTGTAATAGAATTGGACAAAGATTTCTACAATCACCTTTTCTATGACCTTAGAGAAGAACTGATACGGTTGGAGAGGAAATCCTGCAACCTTAATCAAGAGTCACTATCTAAACATGGAAAGAAGAAGCAGAGGGGAATACAAATCCCATCCTAACCATTGGATGATCTTAAAAGTTAAATTAAACGCTTCTTTGGAGTATAGAAGAAGAAAAAAAATTACTCTTTACAACTTTTTACGTGCGCTCCCCCACCTTGATTGTGAGAACCAGAGCGACAAACGAGAAAAGGACAACCAACCCAACTTTTGCAGAAAAGTCACCCATTGCATAGCGCAATGCATTACCATTGGACACCACAGGAGCTGAAGCTGAAGCTCCCAATGGTGTGATGCTCGTTCCTAGAACACCCTGTAACGTGAGAACAGAACGAGTTGTTCCCAAACAATGTCAAATCAAAACAAACACCACTTATAATAATTTTAGATTTTTAATAAATCTGAAATTAGTTCATGCTTACACATGCATGGCCTAATCTTTGAGGCAGGCATATGACTACTTATATGATCAACTAGATAGCAACACTTCGGCAACATCAGAGCCACCGACTACAAGAGCACAGTGGCAGAGCGATGCGGATGTCAGCCAATGAGCTAGCATTAAGCATTGACATAGAACTACAGAAAACTGTCCCTGTGTTTCAACTGGCGGTCATGTCTACTCAGCTCTCTGCAAGGAAGATCTATCTCTTCCTGCCGAAATGTCTGGGAAATAGAAGCATGCACGTCACGGGCACGGCTGAGAAAAGAAGTCAAGGAGCAGATGAGTTTGCAGCATCTAACGTGGAACAGAAAGGAGAAATGAATGTCTGAGTAGAACAATTCATTGGAGGTTGAAGACTTTTCCACAAGAAAACAGAAGTTGCCATCAACGTCGCCAAGTGTATTCATCCGCGTTGACAAGCAAGATCAGAAACGGATTCAATTCCACATGGGTGGTTAGGGGTGTGAATGGGCTGCAGATCAATCTGTAATCTGTAGCATATGAAAAGGAAAATCGACAAGTTCTTGAACGCGACAACCTTGTTGAAATGGGAAATGGGTGTTCATAACCATTGTCTGTTTCAGATTTAGCTTCCATGTGGAACCACAACCTATCATTCTCGGTCTTCCCATTGTTGGACCATGGATCCGCAGCTAGCTCGGAAGTGACGGTTGTTAGTAGTTGGTGGTACTGACACTTTGGTGAGTGTCTGGTTGTCAGTTTTATTTTGATGGGTGCTACTATAAATGGTGACAATATTACATTATAAGTTAAATGAACATGGTGTATTGTAGGTCGCCCCAAACAGCCTTGGACATTGGGGATTGAGAAAAGAGAAGTTTATACGTTTTGGATCGGGTCTGGGTCAAACCCGATCTAAACCCAAAAACCTTTTTGATGTCTCCCTTTCAAGTTTCAACCGGATGAGGTCTTCCGTTAGGTTTAAACAGCACAACAGAGAGTCGGCAGCGATGGCGGGTGACAATGATGACTTTCGGTGACCCAAGGCGACGTCCGGTAAGTAGTTTTTTTTTTCTTTGCGATATTAAAAGTTAAGGTTCGTGTTTTTCATTTGGGTTTTTTTTTTCTGTTTTTGGATTTGTTGATTTGAGAAGGTTATCTTTGGGGGAAGCATAGGGTGAATTGTGAAGAGACCCCAGGCGAGCACAGACCTCCCCATCTTCCCCTTCCCCCTCTATATCATTTGCTTCCCCCGTTTCAACCTCCTTGGAACCATCAAAGTTTTCTCTCTACTGGCGACTGCGATGCAATGTGAAGATCATGAAAGCCTCTTTCCCCTTTGCCCCCTGTCGACCTTGTAGGAACCAGCAGTAAACTTTTCCTTGTCTTTCACTTACCCTCCAGTTTCGATCTCACTAGTGTTTGGAGAACCAAACTGCAAAAGAAAGAAGGGAACAAACTTTAAGAGTGAACTATTAATTTTAATGTTTTTTTTTCAATTTATAATTTTTGAAAATATTATATTTGCCGTATCCACGTGTCTGAGAATTGTGAAAATTTTTAGTGTCTGTACCCATGTCCTCGTATCCGCACCCATGTGACTTAGCCCAAACCACCTAACTCTAGAATGGACATCTTGATGCTAAATTCACTTCCTCCAATCATATTCCTGCCATTTCCTTTTGCACCTTTTGCCAAACATCTCAATAGAAACTATGCTACCCACATACATCGACCTACAAAGCTGGTTATATGCACCTCCCAGTGCGTAAAAAAAATTGCATGTCCACCATAATGACCATAATACCCTTAGTCACTAAAAAAAGAGAACCATTTTATAAGAACAAATAAAGGTAATGAAAAAATTAAAAGACAAGAAATGCTGTCGCATCAGAGTGGTGCAAGCAACTCATTCTCATCGGCCTATCGACGACCACGTCTATCTACAATGACATTGAATCGAGGTTCTAGTGAAATGACCCCCTCTAAGAGACATGCGGAAACTGCATTCAAACGTGCTTTGGAAGGCTAAATTATAGTTTCAAAATTTTGACAAGAGTATAAATATCATTTTTCAAAATTTTTATATAGGATAAGTAAAAGTTATTAAAACTTATATGTAATTTTTTATACTACTTTTTTTGAGCCGGGTCCAGGGCCCCTACTGGCCAACCCTTGGCTCTGCTCCTGTCCAAAGATGCAATGGATCAGATATATTGATTCGGATGCATTCAGTGGTATCTAATGAACACAAATCATTCAGATCTAATTACCAACCAATTATGTTATGTTGTTTCGTGGCGAAATCCATATTTCAATCTTGTAGTAATATAAGACTGGATTGCATATAAATATTGGATCCATCCAAGTTTAGGAAAACAAGCATTCAAATTTGCATCTCGTTTTAGACAATGCTTATTAAGTAAAATTTGGTAAAGGCTGCACCCGGCCTGGCTTAAAGCCATTTACATCCCTAAGTTTGTGTTTAATCTAATTAAATAGAATTCATTAAAGGGTGGCTAATCCGACCCAAGTTCGAACCATTTACATCCTTAATTTGGTGACCTTTAAGCAAACAAAGACATGAATTGAGGACTAGTTCAGTTAATAAAGGATGATGTGCGACGTTGGTAGTTAGGAAATCACATATATTTTCATTCATTATGCTGATATTTAACTACCAAAGATGAAAGGTGTTCTCTGATAATATATGTTTCACATTCTCAAGTTCATTTCTGCTATCAACTATGTCACAGATCTTTCCTATTCTTTGATGCACATTCCATCTGATATCGTCATACAGTTTTGGCCTACATGGAAATTCTTGTTAGGCCGCCCCCAAAGACTTAATTGCATGTAGAAGTTGTCTTCACATATTGATGGAAAGTTGCTTGCCAATAAAACTAGTGCAAATGGGATGGGATCAAAGTCACAATCGATTTGAAAAATCGCAAGTAGAATCCTAAAATGTATTTCATTCAATTTTTTTTTCCAGTGGAAACGATTATTTTAACTGATCGCAATCTTTTCCTATAATCAACCTGTGGCCATGCAATCTTTAATTACTTATTAAATTATACCAACAGAATAGTTTCTTTGTCTTAATGACCCTAAAATTGAACCCTTGCATTATTTAGGACTTTAGGTGAATAGAGTGCTTTCTGCTTTCTTTTTCAGTAATAATTAAGCTATATGTATGTATAAATAAATAAATAAATAAATAAATGTATGTAAGTATGTATAGAGATTCAGATATGCTATACATGTATGTATGTATATATATGTATAGGGCTGCACAATGAGTCAAGCCAGCTCGAGCTTGACTCGAGCTTGAAACTCGACTTATTTATAAACGAGTCAAGCTTGAATTAAAATGTATGCTCGAAGTGCTAAACAAGTTGAGTTCGAGTTGTAAGAACTTGAGTTCTTCAAACTGGACTCAGCTAGGATCGACTGCACAAATACAATGAATATTGAATTATAATGAAAAAATGATTAAAATGAGTTGCAACTGAACGAGTTAAACGAGTCAAAACAAAGATGACATGCTTAACATAGAGGAGTTAAATGAGTTGGGATTGAGCATGATGTTGCATCATCGAGTCGAGCTCGAGCTTGTTTTGTCGAGCTCGACTCGAGTTAGAGATCAAATTTTTTTGAGTCGAGGTCAACTCGGCTCGTGTATAACCCTACGAAGGGAGTGAGAGAAGATAAGTGCATGTGAGAAAAAAAAAATAAAAAAACAAATGAACAGCGTGAGAGCGGTCTGATTTAGATCGGATGGCTTTGATTAGCTGTCCATATGAGAAATAAATCCTGGAGTCATGGTTCATGACATTTATTTGTCAAATATACACCTGATCAGAGCCGTCCGATCTTTAATGCTATCCATTTGTTTCATCAACGGACAGCTGCTCACATGTACTGTTTTCCACATATAGTTTTTCTGACACTCTCCCTCCGATTCTCCTGTACATTGAAAAAATCTTTCTTCCGGTACATCCGATACATCAAACGGGGCCTAAAGTTAGTTCACTATATACATACTATATACATGTATTGATGTATATACATAATTTGCTGACATCTCATTGTCAAAAACAGTTTGAAGGAAGCATTGACAACAATTTATAGTGCACCGATCGTTCGTGACACTTTTAGCAGCAAACTATGCTCGTTTACGGATTTTTGATTTTTTAAAGCCATCTGGTGATATCCAGCATCCGGCATATTGGAATTCCCCACACGCACATATATAAGAGGACCAATTAATGACTGATTTTTTTCAATCACGTATCCTTATCCTTTCTTTAAGAAAAATTATACGTGGGAAATTTTATGTGAAAAATCAACTTATACAAAATCATAATTGATAAAAAAGTCATTAATTACTAAACGTTTGTAAGTTCTTAGATACTAAATTTTTTTGCTTTCATATATATAAATTTATAGTGTTTGCAAAGATCGTATACACAAGGACGTGACATAATTTATAAGAAAATGAATGTAAAATGTAAAAAACAGTTTCAATGTCCAATAGGCGGCCCTGGTTATGTGTCAGCGTGCGTCACTATGGTTAATAACTAAAATACCTTTCTCCTTCAAACATATGCTGATGTACCATTTCTATCTGTAGAAATTAGAAAATATACAACTAATTGTCTTCCTGTGCATAGTAAAACATCTGTTTACAGTGAAACTAATCCAGTTGGTATAAGAGAATAACGGTGAGGGATGAGACATGATCGCACATGTAAACAAGCAAGATAAATTCAGAGAGATGCTAACTGTGTACGAAATATGTGGACATTAGATTCACAGATTTCCTTATAAACTGGGCATCAGTTTGCTAACTGTGTACCCAGCCTTTGCAATTTGTCAATGGTAAGAAGTTTTCGTTTTAATGCCAACAAAACAGTCCAAATCTTTCTAAGAATAGCTTTAGTTTTCCAGCAAAACAGTTCAAATATCTGTAGGAATAGCTTTAAAGAGACGTACGTTGCAGCCCCAGCCTCACATCGTGTGGATTTCTGCAATCATCCAGCAACCAGTGCCGATCGATGGATATACAGCAAGAAATCAGCATATCTTGTCAACTTGCCGACAGAAGCAGATGGCCTTCTCCAAAAGCATTGAAGCATCACTCCGATTCAGCACAGCAAGATGCCCGTCAACTGACGGCTTTCGAAACAGGTCGTAAGCTGGAAACTGACGCTTTCTTCAATAAATAAATGAGCTATCAACCGCATCAGCCATGCCCTACAACTTGAGGTTGCATATGGCAAGTGGGTGGCACGGCTCACATTGAAGGAGTTTCATGTTTGAATCTCTCATGGTCGTTGTTGATCTATTAAATTGCAGTAAGACACTTGAATTGAATGATATACCATAGATCCATCTAAACCCTGAAACAAGTTAAGATCTTGGATGCATAAAGATATGGTCTTGGGGGTTTGATAGCGAAGGCAGTTATCTTAATGCAGTTAAATTCAGAGCAGGAAGGAGATAGCGATGGGCATGACCAAATTGCACATAAACACGGGCCTTAGCAAGTTTTCACACGCAACTTGCAACTCGATTTTCAAATGAATAGTGCCGAAACCGGATGAGAAGAAATGAGATACAACTAAGTTGCAGCTAATCAAGCTGGATCCGAGCAGGTCATACACTCTTTAATTCACCTACCAAGGCATCCAACCGCATTCAAGTGGACCTATGGCTATTTATTGTGGCGCATTAATCATGAGCCCCCCTTGTCTCGTGAGTCCAAACTCTGCTCAGCGTTGAACAGTTGGTTCCAACTTTCCTGTCTGGTGGCTGGCACTCTGAAGTGTCTATCCAATTAGAGAACTCAACCTCAAGTACTGTTGGTTTCAATAGTAGATCGGTATGAAATAGGAGGATTTTTTGGTTGAATACAGCTTCGAAGATCGATCTAGCAGCATTGATAAGGAAAATGATGCTTAAACTGTGATTGGTGATCGGTTGGATACAATTTGACTGCCCAAAAAACTATTAGTTTCCGTTTTAAAAATGAATTTCGAAGGTATGTTTCGTCAAATTGCCTAGCGTTGAGATGAGAGACCTGGCTGCGATATCACGAACTGCCTAGAGTTTGAAACTTAGAGTGCCGGTCGGAACGCCGCCACCACCATGGAAGTTGGTCATGCCTCTCTGCTTCACTTACCGTCTACAGGAATTTCAATCTTCTGCCTCACCATCCTCCTCCTCTTAAGCTGTTCCGCAGGAAAACAGTGCGGAAATTGCGGCTCGACCGCCGTTCCCTACCCCCTCAGCACATCACCAGGATGCGGCGATCCCAAGTACCCGGTCTTCTGCAACACATCCGCTGGTGCTCTGTTCTTGAAAACCACAAACGGGACAGAATATCCCATTTCAAGCATCGATCCGCAGTCGCAGACATTCATCATGCAACCGGCAAGACTGATCGGAAATTCGTGCCGAACGACCGATTTCGTCTACGAGGGCGTTAAGCTGAACCATAGTCTGCCGTTCAATTTCACGACGGGTAACACGGTCTTCCTGCTGAATTGCTCCGCTCAGTTTATGAGCAGAGGACTCTTAGACTGCTCCACTCAGAGCTCCAACCCGGGCAGATGCTGGACCTATCTGAAGCAGGCGCCGCCGGAGATGGCAAGCTGCCGGAGTTCGAACATTTGCTGCTCCGGCACAACGGGAGGCACCGCATCATCATACAATATAATCGCCAGGAGTTGTACGGCATACAGGAGCTTCGTGAACCTGGACGAGAAGTTGCCGGTACATGAGTGGCAGGAAGGAGTGCAGGTGCAATGGGCATCCCCGCCTGAATTAGAGTGCCAGAACCAGACGGACTGCTCGGAGGCGGTGCCCAACTCAACGTGCTTGAAGGATCAGAGCGCAGTCGATGGAACGAGGCGCTGTAAATGCAACGATGTTTTACAGTGGGATCCGAAGACTGGGACGTGCATAAAGGGTGAGATACATTTGTGTTATCTAATTTTTCTTTCTTCGGACGTGAGGTTATAACCAATATCTGCAAGCTTTAATACCTTGAAATGAGAAATAGACTACTGATAGATTGAGATTCTGAGAACATAACACAACTGCATCCACAAGTTGGTGCAGAACTCGACAACAATTGCTTGTTTTGGTACCAAATTATAGAGAAGATTATACAAATAATATCTACGATATACTCGTATATTATGTTGTATACCGACAAAGATATATATGTTCAGATTCTTCAGACATATTTGTGTATGCTGACCGTTTCATGCCGTTCCGTTCAAATTCAATTTTCTTTGTCCCCGTCTTTCTTAGAGTTGTCTTCTAACATTATTGCGTGGGGGACATCTTGTCCCTAAATTTTGTTATATATTCCCATTTTATCGGCTCTCTCTCTCTCTCTCTCTCTCTTAATAGGAGTAGGTGGAAATAAAGAAGTAGAAAGGAAGAGATCGAAATAAATGTGGGAACAGAGAGGAGACGACGTGGGAAAAACTTGTCCTAAAAGGCTAAAACAAGAGAAGATTTTCTCGTTTGATCTCTCACACATTTCTTCTCTCTCTCTCTATCCCTATATTCAATGTTTAGATGTGAAAATTTCCCGTAGAAAGTTTGAAGGAAAAGAAAAGGAAAGTAACAAAGAAAAATAGAGGGTAGGTCATTATGGAAATTGGTATATGTTCGGGCCCAAACAACCAAAATGACTAAAATGCCCCTGTATTTGAAAAGGAAGGCTAGGAAGCAGTCCCATTTAAGGGCAAAATGGAGGAGACTTAAATGTCAGTCATAAAAAGACTATTAGGTTTATGGTGATTTAGTGGAGTTTTAAATTATTGGTGCTTTTAGTTGTTAGGTTTTAAACATTAACCATCTGACGACATCCGGTAGCTTGTTGATTTCAATTTTTCGTTATCAATATGCTTCCAACTGTAAAACATAATCTTACTTGCAACGAATGTAGGTTGTGATTTTTCCAAAATTTTAAGAGGATCTGTAAGTTTCCAAGGAAATGTTTAGACTAAATGTAATTTTATTTCCTGTAAATTTCGAAGGCGCCACCAGAGAGGCTCCTACTGTCCTCCAGTTTTCGTCTCTGTATCAAGTATCCTAAGTGACTGATTCATATTCTTTTTCACAAAATAAAACATGTTAAAGACATCCATTTGTTTAATTAATTGAACAAAATAATACATGGGCCTCACCAGTGGCCGGGTCAGGATGCACGAACCACATATCGCAGGTTATTTGATGATCGCTTGATATTTTTCTTTCACTTGCTGATGGTATTTGAGTTTCCCTCCTTATTTTTTCCCATCGATAAAGTTTTTACCTTCCTTTTTTCCTGTGTTGTAGTCACCATAGTGTGTCGGAAAGGGTGGAGATGTCATAAAGCAGGGTATATCGCTCTTGTAACAGGTAAAGCGACGCAAGTACTCTTCTTAATCACAGACAGAAAGCTTTCTTTGAGTTTCAATTTTTTTGTACTGTAATCTCGTTAATTATAACATACATGGACAGCATGTTCTGTGTCTGTGTGACTGTATCCAATTTATTTTTCTGGCCTTTACAGAATGAAATGATTTCTTTTCTTTTCTTTTTTTCATTTGAATATGTATGATGAAATGATACTTCAACCCCTCAGTATACCATGAAATCTTTTTGAGGGTTTTCAAATGCCCCCGAATGCTTGTTTTAGAAATGTCTTTCTTTTCCGTTTCTGTTGTAAGATTTTTATTACAGATCGAAAAAGTTCTAAGACTACAAACTTTGAATGCTTTAGCGTTCTCATTTTTTAGAGCCTATAGTCTTTCTGAACATATAGCATTTCACATAAGTAGTAGATACTTCCACTGGTCTTCATTCATCTCCCTGGCGCTTGGCAACCATAGTTGGCCATCTCCTTGTACCATCAAAATCATGGTGTTCTGAAAATGACAAGACAGAAACGCACATACATATGGAAAGTCAATAAATCAGAAGCTCAGAAAGAACATAATATGATTCATGAAAGTGTAGTTGCAGGCAATTTCTCTTGTGTGGGTATTCACATGATTTTTTAATTTCTAGAATCAATCTTTGGCATTATTGAGCATTACCACGTTTAGAGTAACAGGATGTTCTAGGATCCACAAATTGGTCTCTGTACCTGCACATAAAGTTGATATAGTTGAGCAAAAATATGGGAATGTAGATGTCACTTGAAGATTCCAGTAGAAATGATCTTTTTTTTATTACTGAAATCTTCTTGGATAATGCATTGGACAGGCTTAACAACTACAATAGCGCTTTTCTTGGTGTTCATCGCCTTCCGGTTACATACAAGGAAAAAGTTAGCCAAGGAGGCACTTGAGATGCTAAGAAAAGAGAGAGAGCAGATTCTGTCAGCCAACAGCGGTGGGAGATCTTCCAAGCTCTTCAGTGGAAGAGAAATGAAGAAGGCCACAAACTCTTTCTCTAATGATCGGCTTCTCGGCCAAGGCGGTTTTGGAGAAGTCTACAAGGGCTTTCTTGAAGATGGCACCCCAATTGCTGTCAAGATTGCCAAGGTTGATAGCACTAAGGGCACAGACCAGGTATTGAATGAAGTGAGCATCCTCTCACAGGTGAACCACAGAAGCCTTGTCCGCCTGCTAGGCTGCTGTGTTGAGCTAGAACAACCGGTCATGATCTATGAGTTTATCTCCAATGGAAATCTTTATGAACACATCCACACTGATAGATATGGCTTCCTCAGTTGGCGCCAAAGACTCTCCATTGCTCATCAAACTGCAGAAGGCCTTGCTTACCTTCATTCCTCAGCAATGCCTCCGATCTATCACCGCGATGTCAAATCAAGCAACATTCTTCTCGATGATAAATGCAATGCCAAGGTCTCGGATTTCGGGCTATCTAGGTTGATCGAGCCCGAGCAGACACATGTATCGACATGTGTACAGGGTACAATTGGGTACTTAGATCCTGAGTACTATAGAAACTACCAGCTGACAGACAAGAGTGATGTGTATAGCTTTGGTGTGGTTCTGCTTGAGCTCTTGACATCCAAGAAGGTCATAGACTATCAGAGAGATCCAAAGGAAGTAAACTTATTTGTGTACGTTCAATGCAGAGTGGATGAAGGGAAGTTCTTGGAAGTAGTGGATGAGAAGTTAAAATGGGGAGCTTCACCAACCAGTTTCGAGACGATGAAGGCCTTCCTGTCTCTGGCAATGGGTTGCCTTGAGGAGAGAAAGCAAGACAGACCATCGATGAGGGAAGTAGCAGAGGAGATTCAGTACATCATTATAAGCGAGCAAAATGCTACCCTTGCTGCATCCATAGAGACAGAGTCCAAGTAGAAAGAAATTGGAGAGGAGATTGAGTAGATCATTGGCAGCAAGCATGCTGATGGTAGCCTTAGAATTGGGTTTTCAAAGTAGTTCATGTTTCTGGTTAGTCATGTTCATAATCTTGTTAGCAATGTACTTTCATGTTTTATTCAAGTGTGACTTGTGGAATCAGAACGTTGTGTTAGGTCCAGAATGCCTTCCATCGCATATGGAGAATGCCATCTATGCAAAGAGCAGCTTACCTCTCTTCATTAAGTTTTGCACAGGCAGAAGCAATGCCCGTATAGCGGAGGACCAGGGGTATCTGAAGATGATTGAGCCTGGTATTGGTTCCAATCTCGAATCCGCATCACAGAAAGGAAGCTTTGTTAGATTGATCAATCTTGTGCTTTGATTATTGTTTTGTTTACACTTTTTTTTTAACTTGCAGTCGAGATATCAAGGGGACATAACAAGTATGTAGATCCTCGAATTAAATATGCAATGAAATATAAGTTTATCAATTTTCAGAGCTTTGCACGATTGTTCCTTTGCAGAGCCTTGTTCCTTCTATGAAAGGGATATGGTTTTGCAAAAATGTGGTACCGTTGAAATGCTTATATATATAGAATGAGTAAATGGTAACTCTAGATATTAATAGATATTAAGAGTCATTCAGCTTACTTATACAGGGGAGCACATATTGACATTCACGGTCCTTTTCAATGTTGTGGTGATGTTTAACCACCAGAGAGCAAACATGGTGTTTGATAACATTTCGCATTCATGAGAACATTTGTATACATCCACTGGGGCATACATCATTCCATCTGATGTCGTCATACAGTTTTGGCCTGCATGGAAAATCTGGTTACCCCCAAAAGAAGTAGTTGCATGTAGAAATTGACTTCATTAACGCACCTGATAGAAAGCTGTATGCAACGGTTTAAGTGGAACGGCGCGTTCATACATACGCCCAACTTTCTTCATCAATTAAAAAAAAAAAAGGCTAAAGAAAATAACTTTGTTTCTATTAATTTTATGACTCACATTTCATAAAATTAAGTCAAATTTTTATTTTCAAAGGAACCAATATTTTACATTTAAGAATTGCGAAAAGAGAACAAATCAAAACTAGTAACAAAAGAAAACAAGAAGTGTGTACGTTCGCACAATATGTGAATACGGAAGGCTTCTATGCTTCAAATCAACTTGTAAATTCGGCACATTCATACGTACGTGGATCCACACCAAAAGTAATACTCAAATTAGTCTCCGCAATGAGATAATTTATTAATTAAATCCACATCAAGTTTGAGTGTGTCCTAGATCCGAGCACCAAGAGACAAAAATCTGACCAGATTAGGTACACCCGGGTCTTAGCTAGTCTCTCATTCTCCCACGTAACCTTTTTTAAAAATTGTAAGGGCCAAATCTAAAACCGCGAGCAAGGAAGGTAGTGGTTGATAGATCTTCGGTTGCAAGAAAAGGTGTGTATTATAAGATCCTTAGTTCTTAGTAACGTGAATCTTAAATTCACATTGCATATAAAAAAATCGTGGATTTAAATCCAGATTGTCTTTTTTTTTTGGTGGTTGTGCCTAATTTTTAAATCCGTAGACTTTAGATCCTAGTTTTTTTATCTGAGATCCCGGGTGAAACAAAAGAGTGAAATGGTAAACCCAACTTTGGAAAGATTAATCTCGTATCTTAGATTGTAAAAAAATTTGAGGGACTTATAAAGAGGTTGTTAAGTGATTTGTTGTTCCGGTTCATATCTTTTTTGAGGCTGAAACTGAAATTGCTAAAGGGTGAGTTGAGATTCGTTAAATTAGGAGCCCAAGCCCAAGTCCAAGCTTAGTGAAGGAGTAGACGACATTTACAGAACCAGTTCAACGTTGGAACCTAGGCTCTCACATGCCCAAACACAGGTGCCTTTAGTGGGTAGGATAGTAATGCCTTACTTTGAAAAGTTTAATTATGTATATAAGATTGTGAAGAATTTTGGAGGACTTATAGACAAAGTTGTTAAGTGATTAGTTGTTTTGGTTCTTAACTTTTTTGGACTAAAACCAAAATTGTTTGGGGGCGTGTTGCAATCATTCAGATTAAGATCTAAGCCAGAGCCGAAGAAGTTGGGGTGTCACAGAAATACAATTAAGTGGCATTTGAGCCCAGGGTGGCTCGGTGCCAACAATGCACACATCC